>JAKGSA010001973.1:0-29251 GCA_033558755.1 Philaethria dido | reverse complement strand
AAATCTTAATGGAACGGAGTTTCTTAGCACTAGGTTCTCAAGTTCCTTCCACCTACCCTGCTATGTGCGGGATACAACGTGAAGCTTAAAAAGTATGTCTGAGATAGAGTACAAATATATTATAGTATTTGTAGCAAATGATAAGAATGCAAAAGTATACGAAATAAGTATTCTTTAGTGGTTTAATTATTATGATTGGAGCGGTTATTAACTAAATAAATTGATTATTTTAATTATATGTTATTTGAATACTTCGGCATTGTCATTAATAATAACCAAAAAAAGTCATAGCTCTATTTTGGAATTTTAACATTTTTAATATTGCACAGGAAAAAAACTGTTACAAGGATTGAAGTCACATGAAAGTATAAAAATATATAATATATTATTTACATGTTATCATTTTTCCGAATGATATTTAAACATACAATATGTCAATTATTTGAGTAAGCTTAGCTTATGATGTCAAAGCATGATTATCGTACGCGGAAGACCCCACTTTATATCTCATTATTCTTTCGAAAAAACGTGTAATGGAACACATTACTAAACAAAAGACCATAAATTATTTCATACTGTCTTATGTTCGGTATAGAAATATTTTTTTTTAGCTTCACGCTGTATCCTGTACATAGTAGGGTAAGCAGAGGGAACCTGAGAACCTAGTGTACACTCCGTTCTCTTTCAACAATTCCGTTCCCCACTTTCCACCAAATTGAGGCATTGCGTGCTGAGTGGCGGAACGCAACGCGGCTTGCCTTGTTACCAGACCCAGGAATGAAAATACTAAATATTATTTAAAATTTTCATTTCCTGGAGTGGGAACTGAACGCACAACCTGTCGCGTTTACAGTCGAACGTTTGTGCCTCTGCGCCACGACGGGCGTAAATAAAAATGATATAAATAAATTTTATAGGTATTAGGTTCCACTACCTAAGACACTGCCAATATAAAGGCGAAACTCTACTCATCTCTTCTATCTACATATATACATAGCTTCACGCTGTATCCCGCATAAGTAGTCCGTAGGCAGAGGGAAACTAGAATTAAGACACTTCTCACTTTTCGTCAAATAGAGGCATTGCGTGCTGAGTGGCGGAACTCAACGTCGCGCTGTGCCTTGTTACCAAACCCAGGAAATGAAAAAATCCATTTATTGCAGTGGGAATCGAACCCACAATCAGTCCTGCAATAAAGAGAATGAACTATAAGTAAAATAGAAATATATATTCTAGATCGGATGAATATATTCATGAAGGCGTCTTGGCAAGCATATGGAAGGAAGCACGGCGCTTTAAGTTTGTGGATGGGGCAAAAACTTGTCATACGTAAGTATATAGTTCTATGACTAATCGACGTCTACAAGTTTGCCTGCAACTTTACGACCCTTTTCATAATTTTTCGTGATTATCTTTCTTGGTTTTAATTATAAAATGTATGATTCTTACGCATATGTATTTTTATCGCCTGTCGTGGCGCAAAGGCACAAGCGTGCAACTGTAAACGCGACAGGTTGTGGGTTCGAGTCCCACTCTACGAAATGAAAATATTAAATATTTATAACAATAAATATTTAGTATTTTCACTTCCTTGCTCGGGTGATAAGGCAAAACGCTTTGACTTCCGTTACTTAGCACGCAATGCTTCAGTTAGGCGGAAAGTGCAACACAAATCACAAATCTTAAGAGAACTTAAGAGAATGTGTCTTAGCACTAGGTTCTCAGTTTCCCTCTGCCTACCCTGCTATATACGGGATACAGCGAGAAGCTAAAAAAAATATGTACTTTTAAAAAAATCTATCTCCTTGTATACCCATCGTAGTTTGTGGGTCGATTATCACTCGAAGGAATTATTACATTTAATTTATTTTTATTTTCCTGTTCTGGTAAGGCAAGGCGCGACGTAGAGTTTGGACAACACGCAATGTGTCGAATTCGGGCGGGAAGTAGAGAACGGAGTGTCTCGACACTAGGTTCTCTCTGAGTACTCTATGGAAAAAGGATGAAGCTTAAATCGAATAAAAAACCATTAGCTTAAAAAACTAAAACATTAATATATGTTTTTTTTTTGCTACACGCTGTTTTCCATAGCAGGGTAGACAGAGGAAACATGAGAATCTAGTGTTAAGAAATCACTCTATCACAATCACAAAATCTAGTGTTAATTGAGCCATTGCGTGCTGAGTGGTGGAACTCAACGCCGCGCTCTGCCTTGTTAACAGTGATATACATACATACATAGCGTCACGCTGTGTTCCGCATATAGCAGGGTGGGCAGAGGGAACCTAGTGTTAAGATACTCCGTTTTCCACTTTCCGCCGAATTGAGGCATTGCATGCTGAGTGGCGGAACTCAAAGCCGCGCTTTGCTTTAACAGTGATATATGTTTTATTATTTCATAATAGTAATAGCAGATCCGATACAAGCCGCCACTGTGTTAAAGACGACTCACGATAAAGATCTAATTCATAAAATGATGAAACACTTGCTGGGGAACGGCACAGTATTTACTAGCCGTAAGTAGCTATTTTTAACTCACTTTTATTAGCTATGTATTGGTGGTGAGGGTTGAAAATTTTAAAAAGGTAAGCCGGTAGAATTAGGGAAGCCGGTATACTTAGAAAAGCTGATAAATTTAGGGAAGCCGGTATACTTAGAAAAGCTGATAGATTTAGGGAAGCCGATATACTTAGAGTGGCCGGTATAATATACCGGCGGCTAATCGGTGAGTGCTGAAACAACGTAAGTCACACAAAATTAAAAATTCGTAATCGAATGAAACTAGCTTAGAAAGGCAAGATGCGTGTTGTTTTCCTCCCTCCTGCAAAATTTGAAAATCCGGACTTGCGTTTTTTCTGCACTCACCGGTTCATATATAGACGGTATGTTTCTAAACTATGTCATAATTATATTAAATCATTTCTAATATATTATTACGTTGTAGCAATAAATATTTTTACAAAAAAGAAAGCCGACTTCAAATAAATTGCACTAAAAAGTAACACTTTTAGAAATAACTCAAAAACTACTCATAAGATTTTAAATTTAAATAGGACCACATAAGACACTAGTTATCATATAAAAAAAGAATCATCAAAATTGATTCAGCCGGTAAAAAGTTATGTAATAATAAGTTATGTTATATACGTAAACTTTTGGTGGTAGGAGGTTCGTCCTCCGTCTGGCTCGCGACCACTATCATGTCAAAGACGAACCGCCAAATATCTTATGATGTGTTCCGGTTCGATGGCATGTAAGCCAGGTTTTCCCCCATTCCCACCCATCCTTTCCCAAAATGTGTGGTGGTTCCGAGAACGGAATACCATTGTCCTCCTCTTCCATCTGTATCCTCTCTTAGGGTTATAAACACTACAACATCTCTGGTGTTGGGAGATGTTCATGGGCGAAGGTATCCACTTACCATCAGGTGGGTCCTTCTTGCCTGCTCTGCCATCCGTTATCCATAAAAAAAAAAAAAAAAAAAAAGAATCATCAAAATTGATTCAGCCGGTAAAAGTTAAGTGTGGTAACGTACATAAAAATACAATTGAGTTGAGAACCCCCTTTTTTGAAATCGGCTCAAATTAATTTATATTGCTGGTGATGATATCTGGCAACGGTGACAAAATTTTGCATAATCATCTTTCCTCAACGAGATATCTCAAAAAAAAACAAATTTGTATTTGTTTTGAAGCAAACAGTGCAAAGTGGTTTCCGCTGACAAATTACAATCAAAAAGTGGGAAATGGAAATTTTTCATGCTTTTGATTATTTTTCTCCCAATATGTTTTTGGATTCTCTATGCGGTAATATAAACTTTTATAAAAGTCAAAATTAAATATATTTAGAATAAATAATTTTAATTTAGGTGGTAGGAGGTTCCTGTCCTCCGACCGCCTCCGCGACCACCATCATGTCGTGACGAAATCGCCAAATATCTAATGATGTGTTCCGGTCTGATGGCACAGGTTTCAGATTTTCTCCCCTTCCCAATCCCACCTTTCCCAAATGTGGTAGTTCTGATAGTGACTACCACATTGTCCCCTTCCACTGCATCCTAGAGCTGGGGCAGTGCAACATCTACAATATCTCTGGTGCGTTGTAGATGTCTATGGGCGAAGGTAACCACTCTTACCATCAGGTGGTCCTCTGCTCGTTTCAAGCGTCCGTTATCAATAAAAAAATAAATAAATAAATAACAAATAATATAAATATTCCTCGCTTCCGAATTTCGAAACTTTGGCAGTTGAGCGGAGAACGGAATCCCGACCAGGTTTTAGTGTCTAGGTTCTCTACTTCTCTGCTGAACTTGACCTGTGTTGTGCTATGTCTCTTACTTCTGGGTGTAGATATCAATTGAACGGTGAGCAATTTAACTACAAAATAATAATCGGGACAACAAGCTCTATAATACTCTAAATAACGGAAGCACTCGACATAATATCATATCGTCATATCTCAAAATACCGGTTCAAAATGTAAAAATGCATAACAAAGTTGAAGAGAATTCTTAACCTTCATAATATGTATCGTACACAATAAGCATTAGCTCATAGAAATTAAATATTATAATAAATGTGTTAAAAATATTTAACCTTGAATTTCTGTAGTCGAGGGACACCATACGATAAGTTGATTATGAAATTTGCCTGGATTAAAACCAATGAGTATATGCATGCAGGTTCCTTGGTTAAGTAGAAATAATTAAAACGGGAAAGCACACAAAGGTGTGTTAGGTCTTTCTATATGCCACTCCTATATTTTATTACAGAAACAGCTCTCGGTAAAGTCAATATTAATATCCAAAAACATCCTGATCATGATTTTTTTCAAGTCCTTCAAAAGATTACTTCAAGACTGTTGTAACATGAGCGAGCTTGCCAACCGTGGCTATATATATATCGATGCTCTTTGGCGGTGCATGTTACCGGATGGCAAACGACAAAGAGAGAAATAAGAAAGTTATGTAAGGACTTCATTGGACGAGATAAAGTTCATTGACGATTGTATGTGAAATATTTATTTTATAAATTTAATATATTATAGCCAACGTAGCGGGCGGAGTAGCGTGTGCTGACGCGTGCGACTGTAAACGCGACAGGCTGTGGGTTCGGATTCCGCCCGTCTGCGGAAATGGAATTTTCCATTTCCTGGTTTTGGTAACAGCTGCAAAGTGGCGGCGTTGAGCTCCACCACGCACGCGCCTCAACTGGCGTGATAGTGCGGGGGAACGGATTTGTTGAGTATAAGAACGAGTGTCTTAACACTAGTTCAGATTCCCTCTGCCTAAATCTCTATATGGGGGGATTAGCCAGCGTGAAGTTAAAAAGTAGCGGACAGAGTTGATACTAGTTTCTCTCTGTTCTGTCTGACTAATTCTTAAAAGTATTTGTATTTGAATTATGCAAAAATTTCTACTCCTATTCAAAAAAGTTATTTTTGTAAAAAAAAAAAGATCAAATTTTTAAGGAAACGTGAATGAGCCTTGTAATAAAAAATGGCCAAAAGGCATAGAACCAGATTTAACATTTTCGTTTTGTTCTTTATTGATTCATGGAAAGAAGTTTTTAATACATGCAGAGATGAACAAGTGGGAAGAAATAGAAATGGTAATAATATTTTCAACTCAAAAGTTATAATTCTATGACAATATACTATTTTTATTGGGAAAATGCAAAATATTTTTAGGAAACAATAAGGGAATTAAAAAGTGAAAGGTCCCTATTTTTGCATTGCATTTTGTTTTAAATTTTGCTATTATTATTTTTTTGTAACTTCACGCTGTAACCCGCATATAGCAGGGTAGACAGAGGGAACCAGAGAACCTAGTAAGTAAGACATCTTTCAACAACTCGTTCCCCACTTTCTCAATCGAGATGAGGCATTGCGTTGAGTGGCGGAACTCCAACGCCGCGCTGCCTTTTAATACCGCTTCTCCAAGAAATGAAATAGCCAGAATTGCTGGCTGGACTGCAGTAACAATTTAACTTTGTATTTACTTGAAACGAAAAGTTTGCAACATCAATGACGTCATGAGTGTTTAATATTATCAATCGGCCATGAGTATGACAACAATACAACGACACACATGTGTGACGTCATCGGAACTAATGGCCTGTTTTCATGAGCCTATATCGACTATCTTTCTGAAATTGCGTTTTTTTTAGTAAATTATTATTTTGTTTTATGATTACGAAGGTCATCCCATATTCCCTATTGATATATATATTAAATTTTGCTAGTATCCCTGTTGACGCGTTAACAACGCGTTCTCTTTAGCAATGTATATGTCACTTTATATAAACATGGATGTCTAACGCATGGTAGTGTGTGTAACATTTATTTTATTAATTTAATATAGTTTTTACGCATTATTTCAAAAAATATATTAGCATTCTGCACTCCTTTTCTATATAAACTATAAGTGTGCCAAATTTCATGCTCCTCCGTCTGCATAAATTTCGTAAAAAGGGGTACAAAGTTTTTGCTTCACGTATTTATATATAGATATTAAAGTATCATCAAACTTATATTTAGCAATATTCTTCAGTTAAAACAGGAAGAGCAAATATCAAAACATTCCTCGAGTTGATGATAGAATCCTCAGAACAGACTGACAAAGGGTACACAAAGGAGGAGCTACGTGAAGAGATACTTACACTCGCTTTAGCCGGGACTGACACTTCTGCAGTGGGAGCGTGTTTCACTCTCGTAATGTTGTCCCAACACGCTGATGTTCAAGAAAAAGTGTATCAAGAGTGAGTTATACATTATTTTTTTATAATATAATATATTTATAAAATTATAATAGTTTGGCTTTCGCCTGTTGTGGTGCAGGGCACAAGTGGTAAACACAACAGGTTGCTTCGATTCTCACTCCAGGGATTCGTTCTTCGATTTTCACTGAAGATATGAAATATGTATAATAATTTATATCTACTTTTTTTTCACTTTTTTCTTCGAGTTCTGCCACCTAGCACGCAATGCCTCAAAAAAATTGCCTTTGGCCTATCGTGTTACACAGAAAGGAGCTCGGAGCAGTGTTTGGGATTTACATCCTAAGTGTAGGCTTAAAAATGTATTAACCGTCTCTTCTGCTGTCCGAACTCCTCTCTATACATAACCAAATTTGAAGACTCCAATAATGTCGTCAACAAAGCACGTGCTAGAAACAAATTGATTAAGGTCATATTTTGAAACGTAATGATTTAATAGATATATTTTAATACTATATTTTGTTTCTTTTAAGAATTTTAGATGTATTTGAAGATCCAGATAAACCTATTGAGATGGCAGATTTACAAAGACTGAAATATATGGATGCGGTCATAAAGGAAACGTTACGATTATACCCTCCTGTACCTTTAATTGCAAGACGCACCACAAGCGATGTTAAATTACGTAAGATTATTGTACTGGTTTGAAAAAAAGTTTCATACTTATTTGAATGAGCTAAAAAGCTTTTAGAGATATAGGAAATTAGAACTTTCTTGTAATAAGGCAACTTACAACCATTTTTGAAGTGAAACGTCTTTAAAATTATTGTAATTTAAAAGTCAATGTAACGAAAATGCATCACAATAAAAAAATGCCTGTCGTGACGCAGAGGCACAAGTGTGCGACTATAAATGCGACAGGTCATGGGTTCGATTTTCACTCCAGGAAATGAAAATATTCAACAATATTTAGCATTTTTATGTCCTCGTTCTGGTAACAAGGCAAAACGCGGCGTTGAGTTCCGCCACTCAGCATGCAATCAATTGCCTCGATTCGGCGGAAAGTGGAGAACGGAGAGTCTTAAAACTAGGTTCTAAGGAAAAAAAAAAGAAACCAACACAAATATATACGATTAATTCGGCGAATAATTGAGATAGATATATCACACAATATTCATTTATTCAAAGGAAAAATATTGAAACCAAGAAACGTTTTAATTTACATTAAAATGTAAAATTATCTTTAAATTTGATAAAAACTATAAAAATAACAAATCTTACAATTGTCTTTATGCTCCAGTACTATTCTATATTCATCTCATTCTCTCACAATTTACTTTTCTATTGTGCTTGCTCACACACATTTTTTATGTATAATAGTTCATTCATTCATTCATAGCTTCACGCTGTATCCCATATATAGCAGGGTAGGCAGAAGGAACCTAGTGTTAAGACACTCCGTTCCCCACTTCCCGCGGAGTTGTGCTGACTGGCGGAAATCAACGCCGCGCTGTAACTTGTTACCAAACCCAGAAAATAAAAATGTACATCTCCTGGAGTGGAGTGTATAATAGTTTTTGCCTCATTTTGGCGGCAAATGAGAAACGGAAGTTTTAAGAGAACGGAGTGTCTTAACACTATGTTCTCATGTTCCCTCTGCCTACCTTGCTATGGGTATGGCGTGAAGTTAAAAAAAATGTTTTAATTTCTATAAATTTCAATTTAATGTATTGTAATAAATATTTTTACAGTGACTATGATATTTTTAGTACTAACAAAGTATCTTTGATATTATTTCAGCATCAGGATTAATTATACCATCGGGTGTAGATATAGCTGTTCACATATGGGGTATTCACCGCAATCCCTACTATTGGGGTACCGATGCTAATGAATTCAAGCCTGAACGGTTTCTCTTGGAACCTTTTCCAGTTATATCTAGTGCATACTTACCATTTAGCAATGGGCCCAGAAACTGTGTCGGTAAGACAGTTAGAAGAATATTTTTATATTTGTATTTTTGGATTTTTTTTTTCGCAAAGAATAGAACAGGTTGTGGGTAAGATTCCCACTGCAGAAAATGTTAGTCTTTTCATTTCCCGGGTTTGGTAACAAGGCAAAGTGCGGCGTTGAGTTCCGCCACTCAGCACGCAATGCATCAATTCGGCGGAAAGTGGGGAGCAGAATTGTTGTAAGACAACGGAGTATTTTAACACTAGGTTCTCAGGTTCCCTCTGCCTACCCTGCTATATGCGGGATACAGCGTGAGGTTAAAAAAAAAGAAATAGAACGTAGTGGCATGACACATGGGAGAAAAAAATAAATATAAATCACCAATTTTCAGGATCTATTTGTAGGGTTATATTTTTTTAAATCCTTAGACCTCATAGTATTCCGTTCTATTCATTTCGCTGTTTCATATGCTTACATATTTTGGTAAGACAACGTCGTGTTGATTTCCTCCGCATTCAAAGTTTCAGTCAGTCGGAAAGTGAAGAACTTCGAGAGAGAGTTTTGACACTAGATTCTATCTGATTACATATTACATAAGCAAACGTAACTGCAACCTATATATATATATATATATATATATATAACATTATTTAATTGACGCTCTTGTGGCGTAAAGGCACAAGCGTGTGATTCTAAATACGACAGGCTGTGGGTTCGATTCCCACTCCAGGCAATGCAATTTTTCATTTCCTGGGTCCAAAGGTAGACAACCCAACCAAATTGTTACCAATAACAAGGCAAAGCGCGGCGTTGAGTTCCAACACTCAGCACGCACTACCGAGTACCAGAAATGAGTGTCTTAACACTAAGTTCCCACTACCTATCCTGCTATATGCGGGATACAGCGTGAAGCTATGTATGTATGTATTATTTAATATTTCACAGGTTACCAATATGCACTTTTATCTATGAAGACCACTTTAACTACAGTCCTACGACGATATCGTTTACTTCCTGCAACAAGCTTTATATACGACAAAATGAATCCACTGAAAAGTTCCTATGACATTATGATGAAACACGTCAATAATTATGAAATACGACTAGAGTATCGAATAGATAATAATACATTATAAACATGAACAAATAAAATTGTTTAATATAAGAATTTGTTTGTTTTATTAGTTCTTAGCGTTATAATAACCTTAAATATCTACTTTATGTGACTTGTAGAATTGACTAAAGTAGATTAAGATCTCCCAAATCCTGTCGTGGCACAGAGGCACAGGAGTGGAGGCCTGTAAACGCGACGGGTTGTGGGTTGAATTCCCACGCTAGGAAATGAAAACATTATATATATATATATATATATATATAGTATTTTTATAAGGCAAAGCGCGGTGTTGAGTTCCGACACTCAGCATATGTTATAGTAATTGAAGAAAATATTATTTGTTTTTAAACATAAATATATAGCTTACATACATAACTTCACGCTATATGCCGCATATAGCAGAGTAGGCAGAGGGAACCCAGTCTTAAAACACTCCGTTCCCCACTTTCCGCCGAATTGAGGCATTGCGTGGTGGAACTCAACGTCGTGCTTTGCCTTGTTACCAAACCCAGGGAATGAAAAATTCCATTTCCTGGAGTGGGAATCGAACCAACGACCTGTCGCGTTTACAGTCTCAGCTTTGTGCCTCTGCGCCTCGACAGGCGTTATAAATAAAGAAATATTTTGTTAATTCCAGACGGAATGCATAATTATTTACAATAAATATATTTTGCAATATTGTAATATGTTGTAGACTTCAACATTTTTACATTATATGCTTAATGTGTACTCAGCTGTTTTCATCATGAAAAAATTATAAGCTTAATATTATGACAACTGCTTTGTTCTTACTGCACGTATATATAAAAATTCATAAGAGTTTATAAAAAAAAATCCATAAATCCATTAATTCGGCGGAAAGTGGGGAACGAAAAGAGAGAACGGAAACTGTCTTAACACCAGGTTCTCAGGTTCCCTCTGCCTACCCTGCTATATGCGGGATATAGCGTGAAGCTACATAGCTTCAAAAAAAACTTATAATCATACATACATACATACATATGTATGTATATAAGTTTTATCTCTACTAGGATAGTCAGAGAGAATGGAGCTTCTAAAGCAATGGTATCTACGGCGCTTTGCCTTGTTACCAAGCCCAGGAAATGAAAAAATCTATTTCCTGGAGTGGGAATCGAACCCAAAACCTGTCGCGTTTACAGTCTCACGTTTGTGCCTCTGCGCCACGAAAAGCGATACAAAAATATAGCTTATATAAAACTTGAGCTAAAATATTAAGTATTATTAGTTATAATAAGTAGATATTATTAATCATAGTATCTAGTAAGTATGAAATAATATTAATTTATTGATATGAAGTAGGCAACTAAAATATTTGGACTCTCTTCGAAAAAAAATATCTTATTTCTTAAGCTTAGTTAAGTAATATGAAAATGTAAAGAAAGTTGACAAAAAACACGGACGGTCCACATGTCCGTAGTGATCAAAATAAAATTATAAAAAAAAATCTTAAGCTAAACTAATAAAAAGAAACGCCTGTCGTGGCGCAAAGGCACAAGCGTGCGACTGTAAACGCGACAGGTTGTGGGTTCGATTACCACTCCAGGAAATGTAAAATTTAGTATTTTTATTTCTTGGATTTGGTAACAAGGCAAAGCGCGGCGTTGAGTTCCGCCACTCAACACGCAATGCCTCATTTCGGTGGAAAGTGGGGAACGGAATTGTTGAAACAGAATGGACTGTTTTAACACGTCGGTTCTCTGGTTCCCTCTGCCTACCCCGTTACATGCGGGATCCAGCGTGAAGTTAGTAAAAAAAAAAATAAAAAGAAATACTTACATTTTATGCTTCATATTTTTATAACGCATAATTATATTTAAATTTTATTATTACACAGCTGCTTTACGTAAATTATGAATGTATACAAAAATAGATTAAAGAACATAATTGGATATTTGTAATAAAACTGAATAATTATTCAATTTCGTAGACTTTAATGAAACATTTTAAAAAAACATGTCTTTTGGGACCATTTTAAACGGAAATTTGATCTGCAAAATATATTTAAAAATATATTTCCTAAGTATATATATTTGTATACGGCTGAGACAATAAACTCCTTAGCAATCCATAGATACACCATATGTGTCGTACCGGGTCTATTGCGTTGCGGAGTGGGAAGAGTACATAGGACATATGCCCAAGTGTTACTTTAACTTTCACCTCCATCACACTTCACCCCTTATCTTATCAAAAATGCATAAAAATCAACGAATAATATTTTTTATTGAATTTAGGAAATGTAAAATTTAGTATTTTCATTTATTGGGTTGGGTAACAAGGCGAAGCGTGGCGTTGAGTTCTGCCACTCAACCCACAATGCCTCAATTGGCCGGAAAGTGGGGAACAGAGAATTGTTGGGAGAGAATGGATTGTTTTAACACTAGAGTCTCTGGTTCCCTCTGCCTACCCCGCTATATGCGGGATACAGCGGGAAGTTAAAAAAAAATCTATTAATAAGGTTTATGGGACCAAGTAAAGATATATGTGATCATAGTATTTAAATGATTTATATATAATAAATGTAGTTAATTAGCATTTTTATAGCTATATTGGTTTGAACAACTGTTGGAAGTTGCTTTATAACAGACAGTACAAGTTTTTTAAGAATTATTCTTTTTGATAACGTTAATGAAAATGGTGAACTTAATATACTTATTAACCATTATTAATATTTGTGTAATATGTGCTGCTACAGGTGACTATATTTAGTCATTACTCTCGTTCACAAGCGTCTTCGGAAGTAATCTTCCGATTAACGGTTTATTTCCAAGTAAAAAAAGATATAGATATAGATTTATTTTACGGAAAGAATGAAAAAAAGATGAATGCTGTAGAGTTCTTCTTTTTCTTTTTTTTTTAAGTTTTAGTTTTAGTGTTAAGACACTCCGTTCTCTTTCAACAAATCCGTTCCCCACTTTCCGCCAGATTGAGGCATTGCGTGTTGATTGGCGGAATTCAACGCCGCGCTTTGCCTTGTTACCAAATCCAGAAAATGAAAATACTTCATTTCCTGGAGTGGGAATCGGACCCACAACCTGTCGCTTTACAGTCGCACACTAGTGCCTCTGCGCCACGACAGGCGTTACACACAGGAATAGACAGGTGTAGAGTTCTCTTCGTAGCAAATGCGGAGTCAGGATGGCTGATCATTGTTGATTCAATGTTGTTGTTTGTTGTTATATAAGTTATACTTATTAAGAATACATTATTGATAAAGAGTATTTCTTACATTTATTGCATATTTATTATTTTCAGCATCTGCAACACCGGAAGTGTCATCAAGTAGTTCTGATGCAGTGATTCCTATTAATGAAGGCAGTAAGTATGACAATTACTGCTACGATTCATTCATACTCAAAATTTGTGATGGACACATTGTAAAAAATGTTGACAGTGTCGTCATTTTTTAGGGCTTAGTTGGTCTACTATGGTTCCGCAAATGTAAAATATTTTTTAGCTTCCAGCTGTATCTCCCACGCAGAAGAGAAGGCAGAGGGAACCTGAGAACTTAGTGTTAAGACACTGCGTTCTCTTAATATTTCCGTTCTCCGCTTTCCGCCAAACAATGTCTCAAGGTATTGCGTGCTGGCGGAACTTAACGCCGCGCGTTACCTTGTTAACAGTACGAAGGAATGAAAATATTAAATATTAGAGTTGAAATCGAATCCACAACCTACCGCGCTTACAGTCGCACGCTTGTGCCTCTGCACCACTACTGACCTCATAATTAATTTAATAAAATTATTATGTTATAATTACAGTTCAATGCGATAGTGTGAATGAAGTTGTTGGCTGTGAAAGATCTTGTCCTCCAGAAACATGTGAGAGCATTGATAGACAATACAAGTGTGGACCTCAATCCGACATATGTATACCTGCATGCCGATGCGAAACTAATTACTATAGGAATAAATATAATGAATGTATATCGGAACCACAATGTCGTAAGTAACATATTTTTTTAACTTCACACTGTAACCCGCATATAGCAGGGTAGACAAAGGGAACCAGAGAACCTAGTGTTAAGACACTCCGTTCTCTTACAACAATTCAGTTCCCCACTTTCTGCCGAATTGAGGCGTGCTGAGTGGCGGAACTCAACGCCACGCTTTGCCTTATTACCAAACCTAGGAAATGAAAATACTAACATGTCGCGTTTACAGTCGCACGCTTGTGCCTCTGCGTCACGACAGTTGTTACCTTTTACTTACGTTACGCTAACTTTATAGCAATGAATAATAATTATATTTTATTAGTAAAAATGAATGCAGTATTCATTATAGTTCTCTTTGAATTTAAGTAACGATTAATTTTAAATTTTTGTATAGAGTCGACATGAGAGTATTTTGCTTAGGCTTTGACAGGAAACGTATAAAAATTTGGATGTAACGAGAATTTTTTTAAAGTATTAATTATAAGACACTTAGGATAAAGTGTGAAATAAGCATTTAAGAATTTTAAAATATTTACATATTTTTAATGCCTGTCGTGGCGCAGAGGCGCAAGCGTGCGACTGTAAACACGATAGGTTGTGGGTTCGATTCCCACTCGGGCAAATGTTAGTATTTTCATTTACTGGGTTTGGCAACAAGGCAAAGCGCGGCATTGAGTTCCGCCACTCAACACGCAATGCCTCAATTTGGCGGAAAATGGGGAACGGAATTGTTCGTAAGAGAACGGAGTGTCTTAACACTAGGTTCTCAGGTTCCCTCTGCCTACCCTGCTATATGCGGGAAACAGCGTGAAGTAAAAAAAAATATATATTAAATGTATTTTTGACTTGCAGGATATGAAAACGGCGTCACGGAATTAAGTAAGGGCAACGTCGACTTCACGGAGGCATTCTTATACGTTAGTATCTAGTATTCTAACTTTTGAACATACGGCTTTTAGTAGGACGAAAAGTAGCCAAAGCGTAAATATTATAATTTTTTTTAACTTCACGCTGTAGCGTGAAGTTAAAAAAAAAGTACAACCTAATTACAACCTCCTCCTTTTTTGACATCGGTTAAAATGAAATCTTAAAAAAACTGTTTGTAGCTTAAAAATATTAAATAATTCATTTTATTCTTTTCAGGCAGCTTCCAGTTTAAACCCAGGCGCTAGTGTCATATATTCACCATTTAGCTTGGCGTTCTTGCTTGCACAATTAGCGTTGTATGCAACTGGCATATCTTTGAATCAACTTCTATCAGTGATAAATCTCAGTCAATCTTCGGTATGTATAAAATAAAGATTTTATTAATAAAAGAAAAGCTAAAAATAAGACATTAAGAAGGAACGTTATTACGAATAGCTCACAAACTACTCATCAGACTTTAATTAAATTAAATAGAAGGTTCTAGCTATGTTTTAAAGCAAAACGAATTGATAATCTCCTTTTTTGAAAATCGGTTAAAAATCGCTTTGTTTTACCATAGCGCCGAAATGAAAACAATTTAAATAATCCTTTACTTCGAGAGGGAATTGAATCTGTGTCCCGAAGCCACGAAGGCTTAATTAATTAAAAGCAGGAAGATAACGAAAGCAGATTCTGCACTCAGTTTTCTATTTCAAATGTAGGAAAGAAGAACACACAGCTTCACTCATTCTTTCTCTTCTATAACAGTAAGAGGCAGAAGAATCATGAAATGCACCTTATACTCTTTTTCAGATACGTTCAACAATTCCTAACTACCTGACAGAACTTAATTCACAAAGTAACGTCAACTTCAGTCTAGCAGAAAGAGTGTATGCCAATAAAGATTATGAGTTGAGCGATAACTTCTTAAGGGACACTGAGGATGTATTTTTCTCTAGAGCGCAAAATTTGGACTTTAATACCCCTAATGCAGCGGCAAAAGAAATAAATTCTTGGGTAAGTTTATATTATACAAGTATATGAAAACCCAGTTTGGGTCCCCGTTATGGCGCCGAGGTAGAAACGTGCTACTGTAGACGCAACAGGTCATGGGTTCGATTCCCATTCCAGTTAATGAGAATATTAAATATTTATAATAAAAGGGGGGAACGGAATGTCTTAATACTAGGTTTCCTCAGCCTACCCTGCTCAATGCGGGATACAGCGTGAAGCTATAATAATTCATATTGAGTATTTTCATTCTCTCTTATTTATATAATAACATATTGTTCTTTTTTCAGGTGGCAAACAAAACAAACAATTTGATCCAAGACTTGGTTTCACCTGACTCTCTTTCAAGGAACACTCTTGTAGTACTTGCAGATGCTATTTATTTCAAGGTTAGCATTTTTACAGTTAAAGCTAAAATATTTTAGAAAAATGTACATTCCTAATTAATTTGTAAAGATATCCAAGCAGGCGTGAATAAATTGATAAATTAAAAATTAGTATTGAGGGCAGTCATTTTTCAGCTTAAGTTTTATCTGTAAATTTAATTTTTATGTTATTTTTTATTTTTGTTATTTTTTTAACGAAAAATGTTGTATTTGTATTTAAAAAATATATGATTATGATTATAAGATAATGATTATGATTATAAGATAATGATTATTATATTATTTAATTTTTTTAATGTAAATGATTAGTGCACCGCCTTCCACTACTTTATACAAATCCAATATCCAAAGGTTGCCTGGAAGAGATCGCTTTAAGCGATAAGGCCGCCTTATTGTACGCTATTACTACGAGTACTTCTATGTTATTTGTTTATTTGTGTGCAATAAAGAATATTTGTATTTGTATTTGTATTATGATTAACATTGTTGCAGTCAAACTGGAAATTACCCTTTAAAGAAAGGAACACCCGTGACGTGACCTTTTATGTTAACCAAAACAAAAATGTAACTGTGAAAATGATGAATCAAGTTGCGTTTTTCAATTATGCAGATATACCTAACCTAGGTATTCAGGTAATTAATGATTATAACTTAATTTTTACCGACTTCAAAAAAGGAGATTCTCTATTGTTTTTTTTTATGTTTGTGTTACATACATACATAGCTTCACGCTGTATCCCGTATGTAGCAGGGTAGGCAAAAGGAACCTAGTGTTAAGTCACTCCGTTCCCCGCTTTCTGCTGAATTAAAACATTGCGTGCTTGGTAGTGGAACTCAACGCCGCGCTTTGCCTTGTTACCAAACCCAGGAAATTAACAATTCCATTACCTGGAGTAGGAATCGAACCCACAACCTGTCGTGTTTACAGTCGCACGCTTGTGCCTCTGTGCCACGACAGGCATTATATATATCTTGGTAAACCAATTTTAATGATACTTTTTTTACATGATATCTGGTTCCATTTAAATTTAGTTAAGATCTGACCAGTTGTTTTTGAGTTATTCGTAATAATAATTTAATTTTTTTAGTGCATTTTTATTTGAAGTCATTTTTTTGTTAAAATGTTGATTATTTGTCATATATATTTTAATTCTAATTTTCCAATTTTTTCAGGCAATCCAATTGGACTATAAGAATTCAAACTTTTCATATTTAGTACTTTTACCAAAATCAAGAGATGGGCTAAGTGGACTATTAGAAAAAATAAAAAATATATCCAATTCAGTCTTACAAAATGTATTGAGTAGCTTAGAATACAGCAGTGTAAATCTGTCACTGCCCTCAATAAAGACTACTACATCAATAGACTTACAACAAGTTCTTAGCATGGTAACTAAATCACACATTTATATATTTAATACACGAATATATATTAATACAAGAAAGACAACTATTGTCCCATTTTTCGTTAAAATTATGCGGACAGAGGAATATAAAATTTGGCATAGTTAAACATTGTATGGAGAGCAATTGCTGAAAGCTAACATATTTAAAATAGTGTACAAGAAATATAATCTCTTAACACGCAGTGCCTCGATTGGGCGGAAAGCGGGGAAAAGGATCTTAATCTTCTTCCCTCTGCCTACCCTGATATATGCGGGATACAGCGTGAAGCTAAAAATAATAATATAAATTAAAAAAAAACAGATTCACAATTTATCTTGCGGGATAATCAGAGAGTAATTAGTGCCAAGAAACTCCCGTAGATTACATTTTGAACAACACAACTCAACGACGCACTGTATCTTAGCAGAGAGGAGAGATGAATATAATTTGAACAGAATAATAAATTACACCGAGTGGGAATCGAACCTTGAACTAATCGCATTTACAGATACTGTTCCATTATGATGGCGTCGTATTTTATTTTACTCTTATTAATCGGCTTCAAAAGAGGAGATTCTAAATTAAATTTTTTTTATGTGTTACGGCATAATTTTTACTGGGTCAACGATTCATTTCTATATGATAGCTAATACTCCTGATGGGGCTCATTTAAATTAAGTTAAGATCTGACCAGTGGTTTTTGAGTTATTTGTAATATTTTTACTTTTAGAGCATTTTTGAAATCGAATTTTCTTTCTTTTTGTGTAAATCTTACTTATTTTGTAAATACATTTAAATGAAGAAAAAATACAATAATTATATATTACTTTTCAGTTGAATGTTACCGCCATATTTGATCCAAGCACTGCTGGCTTAAAAGGCATATTCAAAGTGCCCGAGGACTTGTCAGTGACTTCCGCTATACAAAAAGCTGCGATAATCGTTAACGAATCAGGATCAGAAGCTGCCGCAGGAAATGGTAATATTTTTATAATTATTGTAAAATATTGAGGCTGATGACGCGATTGGCTGTGGGTTCGATTCTCGCTTGGGGTAATGATTATATTTAAATTATTATATATTATTATGATTAATTTAGGGGAAATTAAAAAAAAACGCAGACAATCAATATGATATTTTATTTTCAGCCGTCGTAGTTGGTGTGACATCAGCACTACCTGCACCATCCATAGAGTTTAAAGCAGATCACCCTTATATTTATTTCATTTTATATCAAGATTCTCCTTTATTCTGTGGAATATTTGCTGGATAGATATAATATGTACAAAAATCATTTAAAGATTATTTATATAATATTAAATATGCATAGCCCATTTTTATATTTCACGCCATTTCCCACATATCAGGGTAGTAAGAGAGGACCTAGAGCCATGACACTCTATTCTATTGAAATCGGGCGAAAGTGGATTTCGCCCGATTTCGTGACATTGCCTGTTAAGTGGTGGAATTTCAGTTTCTCAAAATATTGTATAAGTAATTTCTATATAATATTCAGTAATATAGGCAGTCGTAATGCAGTGTGTAGCAGTAATAATCAAAATAGAATTATTGTCATTTTTTCGTGCTGGTAAGACAAGCCAGGGTCAGAGCTCTTCAAGCTCGGTTCCCACAAAATCCGGTGACGCTGTCGAGGCCATTAGGGGCAACAGCAACATACTACACAGTAGAAACAAAAAAAAACTTTCAAAGAAAAAATACGGCATTGAGATCCGCTACCCAACACGCAAATGCAACGAACTGAGTGTTTTAGTGTTCTCTGCCTACCCTGATAGCGAGATAAAGCGTGATCCTAAAAGAAATTGCGTTCAGGGCAAGCACGAAAACTTGCGACAAACTATTCGTATTGTTATCGAAAGAATTTGTATGAGACTCGAATAGCGCTCCTACCGTGCGTAAGAGGAACTAAAGTTTTCCCATACAAAATTCTTTTGATACGACACGAATGCTTTGTGGCAAGTTTTCGTGCTTGCCCTACTAAGAGATTAAAGAATGGACAATGATTTGTATTTCCAAATACGTATATTATATAATATTTAAGAAAAAAATGATTATTATGTTTATGAAGTATATATAAATTACGTACAATAGCTACGATCGCTGAAAATGTGTCATTATTGTTAAGGATTTTATTGTTATTACAATATTTTTTATAATCAATACCCATTTTTACCCAACATGGCGCCCTCTAAAGATAATTACTTCATGAATATAAACAAAATAATCGTTGAAGGTCAAAGTCAAAGTCAAAGTCAAAGTCAAAGTCAAAGTCAAAGTCAAAGTCAAATAATTTTATTCAAAATAAGAAGTTACAAGCTTCATTTTTTGAAAGTCAAATAATTTACCACCATGGGTACCGTGGGGTACCAAATGAAAGGACTTAATTAGCACATTTCAAATATATAACACATAACTAGCTTTTATAGCTTACTCTATTTGTATTTGCTTCCTAAGTTTGAGGAATTGGTTCAGTCGGGTTTTTTGTTCTTTATAATTATGTGTGTTATTTTATCTAGCTTCTATCAAATATAACATAAAAATTTTCGGTTAAATATAGTTAAACTTTTATTGCAATAAAGTTAATAACCAAATCAACTAATTAATTAAAAGGAGGAATACATAAGTCTTTTCGGAGTGTCTTAACACTAGGTTCTCTCTGCCTACCCTGCTTTATGCGGGATACAGCGTGAAGTTATGTATGTATGTATAAATAAGCCAATGATATTTTATTTTCAGCGATCGTAGGTAGTGCAGCGGCAGGAATATCCGGCCCATCTATAGTATTCAATGCAGACCATCCTTTCATATATTTCATACTATATCAAGAAGCACCACTATTCTGCGGAATATTTGCTGGATAGAAAAAATGCGCTGTTAAATTATTTTGGGCTTCTATTTTTTTTATTTACTACACGCATTATTTATAATTGTAATGATTTTTATTAGAAAATGGATTAAATGTGAATTTATGCTAGACGAATTATTTTTATTAAGATTATTTCTTTTGATAAGCTTCACGCTGTACCCCGCATATAGCAGGGTAGGTAACCTGAGAACCTAGTGCTAAGACAATCCGTTGTCTTAACCTGTCGCGTTTACAGTCGCACGCTTGTGCGTCTGCGTCACGACAGGCGTGACAATTTCGTCTTAAGAATTTTCGATGAAGTCACGTGTCCTGGCGGAAGTTAATATTTTTTAGCCATCACTAAAAGTGTATAAAGCCACCTAAAGCAGTTTAAATATTAAAATTTTCGTTTCATTTTCAGCAATCGTTATTACTAGGATGACAGCTGCAGCTCCGCCACCAGATCCTATAGAGTTTAACGCAAATCATCCGTACATACATTTTATAATGTATAAAGATACACCATTTTTTTCTGGTATATTTATGGGAATATAGATTTTAACAAAAAAAAAACGATTTCAAAGAAAATGCACTAAAAATAAAGTTATTACGAAAAACTCAAAAACTACTCGTCGTTATGTGTATATCATATTAAAAAAAATATCCAATTTTTTTTGAAATTTTAAAGTAATCACACACTTAGGAACACAGTCGAGTTGACGGTCTCTTTTTTTGAAGCCTAATATTTTATGTGCCTCTGTTATTTTTATTTATGTTATAAATGCAATGGGTTTGTTAAATTTGTTATGTATAAATAAATTATTATTATTAGTACTATTAGAAATTTTTATTTGGGTCCTCGATATTTTCCTTATTCTTTGAAAAGTACCATGTGAAATCAGTCTAGATTTAGATTTTACAATATTCGAATAACATCTGAAAGGTGAAATGACATATTATGTCGATTGCTTAAACTAGATACGAATCATGACTTTTCTAATGTATGTGTATTATTTTAGAATATTACATTTATTAGTGCCGCAGAGGCACAAGCGTACGACTGTAAACGGGACAGGTTGTGGGTTCCCACTCCAGGAAATGTTTCAATTCCTGGGTTTGGCAACTAGGCAAAGCGCGATGTTGAGTTCCGCTACTCAGCACGCAATGCCTCAACTCAGCGGAAAGTGGGGACCAGAGTGTATTAACACTAGGGAACCTAGGAACCCTAGGTTCCCTCTGCTTACCCTGCTATATGCGGGATACAGCGTGAAGCTAAAAAAGATAGTAGAGAATAAACCAATAAGATTGAGAGACTTCAGTTTATATAAATCTTTAGTACGTAGATGCTGCAATAAAGGAGGCCTTATGGTTTTATTCACCTGAACCTGTCTTGTCGTCTGTTAAATTTACAGTAAATATATTATGCAATATTTGCAATTTGTTGCAGACTTCAAAATTTTAAAATTATATGTTTAATGTTCAAATCAGCTGTTCTTATCTAGTATAAAAATTATAAATATAATATTATGACAATTTCTTTGTTCTTGCTGTATGTATTTATTATTTATTTTATTTAATACTTTATTACACCAACAAAAATATAAATACACATTGAAATGAAACAAAGACAAGAAGAGAAAACAGTTTAGTGTAAAGGTGGCCTTATAACCACAGGTGATCTCTTCCAGGCTTTATGTATATCATTAGAATATATAATAAAGAAAAGTAAATAAATAAGCCAATAGAGAATAATATTAGGGCAACTAATTGTTCTTCCTTTTAAAAATAACAGTAGGGGAAGGGGAGGTAGCCCCGGACACTTAGATGAAACACAAATAAAAATAAAAATACAGGATATTTCTGTGTTATTTCATATCCCTTCCTTTATTTATATTAATTAAACTTTGAACTATTATATCAAATTTTTTCAAGAAAATATACTGGTTATAATAAGGTCTAGATTTTTGCCATCAAAAATATGGCAGGTAGCTCAATAATGCTCAATTCGGCGGAAAGTGGGGATCGGAGTGTCTTAACACTAGGTTCCCTTTCTGCTGCTGCTGGGAATGAAATGCTCGCTCCAGTCTGTTTAAAAGGTATCATTGCCAATAATAAAGAATTGTAAACCATTGTCGAATATAAAAAAAAAAAAAAATAGTCCCGCTGAGTTTCTTGCGCCGGTTCTTCTCAGGTCTGAGGCATTAAATTTAGTGAACCGGTGGTAAATTATTTGACGTTCAAAAAATGAAGCTTGTAACTTCTTATTTTGAATAAAATTATTTGACTTTGACTTTGACTTTGACTTTGCTATATGTGGGATACAGCGTGAAGCTAAGTAAGTAACTAAGTCATGCTTCTTACTTTTATAACGCGGTAGACGATTAACCGATGTTGCGTAAATAATTATATTTAAATTTTATTATTACACAGCTGCTTTACGTAAATTATGAATGTATACAAAAAAAGGTTAAATAATATAATTGGATATTTGTAATAAAACCGAATAATTATTCAAATTCATAGACGTTAATAAAACATAAAAAAAACATGTCTTTTGAGACCATTTTAATTTTTCAACGAAATTATCTTTCTATGGTCAGCAAAATATGCTTTCGAAAATATTTCCTAAATCAGTCATGGTTTTAATAGAGAATAAAATTATGTCAATGGTCAGGCATACTATATCAAGTGATATAGCGTAGCAAATATCTCAAACCTTATTTAATACTTTAAATATGCGAGATCAAGCTTGCGACTGCAAACGCGACAGGTTGTGGATTCGATTCCAACTCCAGGAAATGAAAATATTAAGTAATATTTAAAATTTTCATTTCCTTACTGGAAACAAAGTAAAGCGCGGCGTTGTTCCGCCACCAGCACACAATGCCTCAATATGAGGGAAAGTGAGGAAAGGAAAAAGGTTAAAAGAGAACAGAGTATGTTAACAATAGGTTCTTTGGCTCCCTCTGTCTACTACGGCTGTGTGTGGAATACAGTGTGAAGCTAAAAAAATACGAATGCTGTAAGGTTAGATGGATCAATGTACTGTTATTCTTTCATGCATAAACAACTAAACAGATTTAGATGAAAAACATAGATAGATAGATAGATAAATTCTTTGTACACACAAAAAAGAAAAGAAAACAAGTATAAAGGAACATACAAAACACAAATTTGCACCCTGAATCTCAAGGTCTGGCGTGCCGGTTGATGCATGGCCGGAGGAGTATTATTCGGTTCCTAGCGCAATTTTTGATCCGTAGGGCGACTCGCGTGGGGCTGTGAACGTGTGTCATCTGGTCGGCTCCTGGTACTTCTCTGATTAGCAAGAGTGGACTGTGCGAGCGACTGGATGACAATCGAGCAGAGAATATTCTGTTGGTTCGAGGCGAGAAGACTACCTCGTTAAAAAAATTACCTGAATCTCAGGTCTACCGTGCAGGGAGATCACGCCTTGGAGAGGTTTTTCAGTTCCTAGCGCTTAGGGGAGGGGGTGGATTCAGGACTAACCCTTTAAAGAAGGCAAGCTGTAGTTCAGCAAAATATAGCAAATGGCAAGGAAAAAACAAACTACCCAGGAGTACCGGCTGTTCTTCGGTCGGAGAATCTCTACAAAACCTTTGGGGTTCTGTTTGCCCCGCGAATCTAGAGGCATCTGATGCCATTGCGTCCAAATTTGACGCATAGAATTGAGAGTGGAACTTTCTTGTGATGTGGAGGGCAGCATGGCCCAGACATCCACACGAAGAATGGATGAGTAATTGATGCCCGGAAAGAACGTTTTCTCTGAAAAGATTCGGAGTCAGGATCAAACTCGAGTTCAAGGCAATGGCACCGCTAAAGTGCCTAAAAGTCGTAAGTAGGGAGGAAAGAAAGCGTTAAAGATGCGCTATAATACTCGTGAGCGTTCTCTATGTACCAATACACCAGAGTGCTCAAACGTCGGCGAGTCAGATAGTGATTTTCTCGGTTAACGTCTTATCCGTATGGACACTTGTAAATCTTCTGTTGAAGAGTTGCATTGATACAGAAGACGAATTATTTAACTCAACTGTACACTCCAGCAACGAAAGTCTAAGAAAAATCTTCAACAATTGGCGAACTGGTAAGAAATGCGCCACAAAAGCGACAAATGAACTTGGTGATTGCATGTCAGAGGAATTTATTGGCGGTGGAAAAAATAACAGATCGTTCTCGCAATCTGAAGGTAGTTTTGTCCATAGCCTACGTTTAGCGGCGATAACCGTACAGGCGGCAGTCCAGGAAATTACGAAGGCGTGTTCCTGTTGATGAAAATATGGCTAGACTCGAGAGAGAAAACAATGAGTTACGTGGACATATCTGCAATATGGAGAAAAGGTGAACAAGCTTACTGAAGAGTTAAATCTCTTTCGCGGTAGAGTAGTTCAGCGTCAGATGTATTGGTTGTGTCCCATTTTCAAAGGTGATACTTCTCGTTCTTTGAGTTCTAAGGACGGCAATAGATCTCTGGACTTATGGAGCAGATAGGGACTAATAGATCAAAACTGTAGCATTTAAAGACGAAATTTTCCTAGTAGAGCCCTGAGACCTCCTTTAAAAATCTGTGTCCTCGCCACGCAATCTACAGCATCTGCTGGTGTAGTAAGAGCAAATACAGGCGCAGGTTTTGCTAAAAACGAAGACAGAGCGTAGCTCTAAAAGTCAATACATCCACCCATTGCCGATTTACCACCGGTCACTAACGCACAAGTGATGCAGCCACCAATCTCACAATCTACAGCAGACATGTGGGCAACAGTGGCTAGCAAAGAGCGCCAACGAAAACAGAAGAAAGCGACCAGGTCAACGCTTAAGGTCTAAGAACACAGAGTTACCTAGGTCACCATCTACTGCGGCAATAGCATGAACAGTTCTGAAGGCTCTGCTTTAACGTATACAGAAGTCATGACAACAGCGAGAAGTAGGATCGCCTAAATGACGGTATCGAGAACGTTAAGGCAAAAGAGCTATCACGGGTGGCTTAGTTTTAACAATAGACAGCTTAGATAACAATGCTAAAGAAAACCGACTTGTTGGCTACGAGGCTCCGTGATGAACTCACAGATCTTGGTGTGAAGATGGCTCGTCCAATAAAAATGGCTGAATTGCAGACTGGTTGGACATTGCTGACTCCACAGGAAGTAGCACTAGCGATTCGCTGAATCGGAGGATGCTTGGTGGAACATGTGAAGGTCGGTGAAATTCGTCGTTCTGCCACATCACTGGGGACTGTCTGGGTCCGATGCCCGTGGCTGCAATGTAGAAAATTGACTGAATCAACGAGCTTGCAGGTGGGCTGGAACTCTGCAGGGTGAAGTATCTGGAATAAGACCACTTTGCCCAGTGCTTCCGGTGCTGGAAAGGTCACGTTGGATGGATGTGCCTAGTGGAGTTGATAGAAGTGACCGATGTTTTACTTGTGGTGAGCCTGGTCATAAAGCCCAGGAGAACTTGTACTGCCCAAACGCCAAAATGTCTTATTTGTGCGGATCTCGGGCGTCGTGCGGATCACAGAATGGGTACAAAGCGTTGTTGCCCACCTAATGATAAGAGAAGGAAAATAAGGGATCGACTGCTTTTATGGACGAACGCTAGAACAGCAACAACATCGCCGGACTCTAGACCGTTGGAGGTCATGGAAGCATCACAATGACATATTACAAGTGCTTCAAATAGCGGTACACAATCGTAATGCTCAGCATCTTCTTATGCAGAGTATCATAGAGGCAGTCCATTAGTTTTGGCTGGTTGCAGAGACTCATACAATATTCCCGACCATCCCCGTTGGTATGGGGATAATACAGGTACCGTGGGAATATTCTGGGCAGGTGGAGATCGTGTACCGTCTTGTTCCATATCTTGAAAAAGGCCAAGGATTTGTAGCAATACAGTGGGGTCTTTTAGCTGTAGTAGGTTACTTCTCTATCTCTCTAATCCGTCTATTTCCAATTATGAGGAGTACCTGGACAAGATTAGTTTGTTGCATTCACAGATGCCTTCCCCGCCCTTTAATTGTCTTGGGAACTTAATGCCCATGCTAGAGCATGGGGAATATCAGAAAATAGTGCAAGGGAGAAACACTTCTGGAATTGGGCGAGTATAGATCTACGGCTCTTAAACCCGAGGAACAGTGTACAGCGTGTGTGCGGTGGCATGGCGGAGTCCGTTATTGATCTTACCTGCAGGCTGAATCCCTGCCGCGCTATTCGCTTTCTATCAAATTGGCGTATAGTGCAGTGGCAGAGTACAATGGTGGATCTGCGATGCGGCTATGCCAGAGTCAACCATTCAATTATAAAAATGAATACTGGTGGTCATCGGAGATCGCCCAATTACGTGAGTCTCTTGCCTACGTGCTCGGCGTGTATACTAGATCCGCAGACGAAGACGTGCGGCTCGGAAGAAACGACTAGACATTACGAAGGGCATATCGAGGAAGGCTTAGTGGCACTTCAAGTTGCGATCACTGAGGCTAAAACTCGATCATGGAAAGAGCTCCTGGAAGGTTTGGACCGAGATCCGTGGGGACGTCCATATCGAATGGTTTTGGGTAAACTACGGCCATGGATGCCTCCCCTGACAGAGACTCTAGATCCGGATTTCCTAAAAACAGTGACAAAATGCACTTTTTTTCCTATAATACGATCATACTCCATCATTAGTCGTCACTCCTCTGGTTTGGTCCGATGAGTTAAGTGTAACAGAGTTGGAACTTGACCAGGTGATACGTCGTCATAGTGCCCGTAACACTGCGCCAGGTCCCGACGGTGTACCAGGGCGAGTCTGGGTGTTGGCTGTACCTGCCCTGGGAAACAGGTTAAGACATGACTGTTTACCAGTTGTCTTCGTTCTGCCACGTTCCCGAGGGCCTGGAAGGAAGCGAATCTGGTCCTCCTAAGGAAGAAGGACAGAGTCGAAAATTCACCTTCTTCGTATCGCCCCATATGCCTGTTAGATGAAATTGGTAAGCTTTTTGAACGGATCATAGCTAACCGTCTTAACTGGCATCTGTCGCATGATGGACCCGATATATCGGATAGCCAATTTGGATTTCGACAGGGACGATCAACAGTAGAGGCAATAATGCGCGTCCGCTCCCTATCAGGCCAAGCTGTATCCCAGGGTGGAATGTCATTGGCAGTGAGCCTCGATATTGTCAATGCTTTTAATTCTATCCCTTGGGATATTATTAAAAAGGCACTAATTTACCACCAAGTGCCTCTTTATCTCCAGGCAATTGTTGGTGACTACTTGCGGGATAGGTACATTTCGTACATGGACCAAAATGGATGTAGAGTTCGTAGAGAGATGCACTGTGGGATACCGCAAGGCTCAGTTTTGGGGCCACTGTTGTGGAATATTGCTTACGACGCCGTCTTACAAGTCAATCTTCCCAGGGGCGTGAATGTTGTTTGTTACGAGATGACACCTTGGTTTTGGCATCTGAGTACACTTTTGAAAACACTAAGAGGCTTGCTGAACTTGGGGCGGAAATAATCGTTGGCAAAATTAGCGAATTGGGTTTACGTATAGCAGCTGATAAGACTGAGGCGTTATGGTTTCATAAGTTACCTAGGAATAGGGAACCTCCTGATTCTCTTATACGCGTGGGTGATTTTCATATACGTATAGGCCGTTATATGAAATATCTAGGTCTAATTTTGGACAGTCGCTGGGGTTTTGAGGAACATTTTGAACGCCTAGTCCCTCGTATTGACAGGGTAGTGGGTGCTATGCATAGACTGCTGCCTAATCTTGGAGGACCGAGTGAAGAAGTACGTAAACTTTATGCTGGGGTTTTCCGATCCATGGCTCTCTACGGTGCGCCTATTTGGTCTCACAGATTATCAATCCGTCGCTGCAGAACTAAGCTATATAGCTTACAACGACGAATTGCTATCAGGATAGTACGAGGATACCGTACTATATCCTTTGAAGCAGCGACCCTGCTTTCATGTTTCCCGCCTTTAGATATTTTGGCAAACATGAATGCGAGGATATACAATCGGATCCGACAGATAGATGCACGTGCGCCTCTAAGTGTGCTCAATAACATCAGAAGAGAAGAACATAACACCGCCTTCGCGACGTGGCGTACCCGCCTTCTTGAAGAACGTTATGTTCGCAAGCGCGTTGTAGAAGCAATTCTTCCTTCCTTTGAAGCCTGGATGAGACGAAAACATCGAGTCACGTATCGACTTACACAGATAATTACCGGACATGGCAGTTTCGGGGATTATTTGTTTAAGATTGGACGTCAAACGTCGGCAATTTGTCACCACTGTCAAGAAGGTTCAGATACCGCACAACACACCTTACAAGTGTGCCCTGCTTGGGACGAAGAACGCCAAATCCTGATTCAGGAAGTCGGGCGAAATCTTTCTTTGTCCGCACTTATAAGAACGATGCTAAACAGAGAATCAGCCTGGAAAGCCGCAATCACCTTCTGTGAGAGGGTTATGTTGCAGAAGGAGACTGCTGGGCGAGAACGGGAGAGAGTAGATCCTGCTCACCAGAGACAACAGCGTCGACGCCGTGGTGGCGCTTCGCATCAATCTGGTCTCCTGGGCCCTGTATAAGCGGGCCTTAAAATTGATTATCCATTTGACCATGGCTATACAGAGCAGGGAATCTCTGTATTGTATGTAGGTTGTTCGATGACCGAATTAATTGGCGCTAATATGGTTCGAGGGCAATTTAACCTTAAATGAGAGCTCCGCAGAGCAAGACACTTGAGAAGGGCAACGGATGCGGTTCAACCGATTTCCCGGGCCCTTCTGCTATGTCGAGGACGGCAACCGCAGGGGTTTTAGTGGGTAAAAATCCCACATAACCCGGCTGCTTCCCCAATCGGGTATCTTTGGAAGATTTCCCCTGCGTTAAAAAAAAAAAAAAAAAAAAAAAAAAAAAAAAAAAAAAAATGTATGAATTTGAATTCTG
>JAKGSA010001972.1:0-29287 GCA_033558755.1 Philaethria dido | reverse complement strand
GCGGACTACTACATTGTCCTCCCCTTCCATCTATATCCTCTAGGTTGGCAACGCATACAACATCTCTGGTGTTGTAGAGGTTCATGGGCGAAGGTAACCACTTACCATCAGGTGGTCCTTCTGCTCGTTTGCCATCTTTTATCCATAAAAAAAAAAAAAATGTATAAGAAAGTTTTAGAAAAATAACTCACCAGATTACGGTGAACACAAATTGTTATATATCAACGATCATCAGTTTGATTATACTAGATATTTTGAATCAACAACTACGTGCTTCACGTCTATGTGTCATACATATGGTGAATCTGCTCTTTTGGGCACTTCACGAAAATAAATTGACGATTGTTCCGAGACTTTCATTTGGGAATTAATTATTTCAGACGCTATTATTATTTCAATACGTTTTTAACTTAAATAGGGCCATTACAGTAATGATTTCAGTGTACTGTTCTCGTAAAAGTTAATATCAGTGACATTACTATTTAATTAATAATTACAAATGTGCTATATAAAAAAGTATAATCATTGAAGCAACAGTTCCACACATAAAATTTTTAGAGGACTCTCACGCCAATTGCCTATTACATTTTAGTCCTTGGGCGTTAAAGCCTACTGCCTACTTTTATCGCCGATTGGATATAAGTATCGAAAGTCGATAAAGGTAAGCTTTTCGTATGTTGGAAAATAGAATGTTGCGTTTCTATTGGCGCTTTTGCATTTAATTATTTTGAGATTATTAAAACAGCATGTATCACTATAAATTAGAAATGCATTAAAGAAAACAGTCTGAGATGTGTTTGAAGTCCATATCCAGATCGTTTATTCGATTCAATAAATCAAGGGCCCTCATCCAATAAAATTTAATATCGTCATGATATTTTATCACATCACTGAGCAGCAGTTACAAATATATTTGTCAAGGAAAAGGATCTTTGATATTTTTAAGACAGGTGATATCATTTGGACGACACTAACCCCTCCAATTACACTCCGATTGATGTCCGCGATCTCGCCCTGTCAGAGATCAAATTTCGTCCGAGAAAGACCACTTCACGCCTCCATCTCCCCGACTACTTTCTTTTATTTCCGCGAACAGACGTATCTGACATATTTCTCCGGACCCACGTAGAGATATTTTATTGACCGGTTATTATTTTATTTTATAGACATCCACTCTTATTTCATAGGCTCTAAGACCGAGTTACGGTTTTTGTCGAGCGTTTATTGGAGCAAATCTTTTTGTGATTTCTAACACTTTTATTGAATAAAATCGTGGGCCACAGGATTGTTGTAAAGATTATGTACGATTTCATTGTTCATTTTTCCTAAAGGAATAAACTACGAGTACGTTGGTTGTTTTTCCGTAATCTTACGTTTATACGTGATAGTTTTCTTGGCAAATATAAATGCATCTTACAATATATCTTGGTAAAATAAGTATTCATCCTTAGGTGAAATTATAACACACAACGTGAATCACGCCATGAAACATTAAATTAAATGAAAATAAAAAGCAAATAGTGCCCTGAAGTGTTTTCTATCAAAGAAAATTACGAAAGGTATGGAAGAAGGCGCTAGCCCTTTTCTCTGTAGTCGACGCTCAAGTTGTATAGAATTCTTTTCGTAGAAACATATCGTACTTTTCTCCCCAAATTGCGGCTGTCCCGACGCGGCGGACACGTCCAGGTAATAACGCAATAAACCACTGAGAGCTTCCCCTGGAAAAGCGATCGAGTTTTCCTTGAATCTTTCCAAGAGTGGTTAGCCGATTTTCCTACTTAGTCATTTTAAAACAAACCTTATTTTATTAGATTTATGTTTGCTTTTGCTTTGCGCTGGGTGTGGTAACTGGTGTGCAATCGGTCAGGATGCCCGACCACAACGCCGTTTTTCGCGGTGCAGCGGCAACCCTGCGGCCATCACTTTGTGTAGTGAAAACTCGTTTGTGCACTTGTACCAAACACCCGCTTACAAATAAATCTTTTACGGCCGATAATATTTTTATGTGTAGAGAATGAACTGTGGACTGCATTTGACTCGTTTACTATTGCTTGCATTTCAAGAATAAGTATTTCAAAGAATAATTGTTATAGTGTTTCAATACATTATTATCTTCATTTCATATATGAATAATTATGGGAATAAATTTTCTACCTTAACTAGAACACGAACAGCATCGTGTCGAAATATCATTCATTCGATGCATTAATTATTTGCCTTTCGCTAATATCGAAAATACATTTTCTTTACCATTATCTATATGTATATCATTTGGCATAGCTAGGTCCATAAATTACTAAACATGCTGTGCCTAAAAGGTTTCTGTACAATCAAACAACGATACTATTTGATTTTATATAAACTTAATTATATTGATATACCGTAAAATAATACCATACTTTACAAATGTAATTTAGTATTAGACGTCATTAGCAAGTAGAAACTACTACTACATACACGGCAAAGACGTAGCCTTCCATATGTAATTCTTAGTCAGTACACATAAATACAGGTAGAGACTATTTTTGATCTCTGAAACAGATGTTCGCCTGTCTTTAGTAATCCATTAACTAATCCGATTTCTACTAATGCTAAGCGAACTCAACAAAACTTCAGTTTAAATCAGAATAATAGGACTATATGTAGTGTTGTCGAATCCAAAATAAGGATAATGTCCCCTTTGGAAGCAGTTCCTTGATTAAAAAATTACTTTGCTTTTTTGCTTGATACTAAGATTAATTATGTATTAGGGCTTTTTCGTAAAAACTTGCTTTGTTTGATAGCTTTCTCAGATATTTGATTTCTTGTGGAGTAAGCAAAAATAATATGAGTAACTTACCATCTTTTGACTCAAATATAATTATCATTTCGCCGGTAGGAATCGAACCTACAACACTCACTTTACTGTCAGATACTGTTCGACTGTGCCGCGATGGCCTTAACAGTATATAATATTGATATATTATTTTAATTAAATACATATTTATGAACATAAAGTAAAATATATATGAACTACGGCTTAAGCAAAGAAATATGTTTGTTGTTTTAAATGGCCTTTCATATGAAATATTGTTTGCATCAGTCAATATATAATGAAACTGAATCCAAATTAAATACAACCATGTAAATTCAAGCAAAATATTTATATGCGAATGCCTTTTGAAACGTATACATTGTGTTATTGTACATGTATTCAGAGCTATTTTGTTTATTAACAAAATATTGATTTTACTATAAAGGAATAGAATTTATATTGTAAGTTATCATTTATTCTCCACTTCATGTCTCAATTATAACGCTTGCTTGGTTTTTATCTAGAAATCAGTTTAAATGTCATATTTACCGTATGTGAGAATGGAATCTTTACTGAAGTCGAAAAATGTTGTACAAATTGTTTTTAATAATATTTAAGGGTTAACGTCAAGAACATTCGATGCCAAATGAAAAATCAAATCCTTTTTTACCAATGTCACATAAACCGTTTAAAATATTTTTTTTGATTAGATCAATAATCAGCACCAAATATGACGATCTCGTGTAAAGAGATTTTATTTAATTAGGCACGCGTCAGCCGCTTCTATTAATTTTTTGATGAATAAAGAAAATTATCTATGTGGCAGCGTAAGCTCTTACAATGATTTATTTAGTAAGTTAGCGGATGCTTAAAGACATCGCGTCATTTAGTGACTCATCTCTTCCCATAAATTATTTTAATATGCCTAATTTAGAAAGGAAATATTTTGTGATAGGTGCAAAGTCAAAGTCAAAGTCAAATAATTTTTATTCAAAATAAGAAGTTACAAGTTTCTTCATTTTTGAACGTCAAATAATTTACCACCGGTTCACCAAAATTTAATGCCTCCAGACACAGAAAGAACCGGCGCAAAAACTCAGCGGGACTATTTTTTTTTTTTTTATATTCGACATTGGTTTACAATTCTTTATTATTGGCAATGATACCTTTGAAACAGACTGGAGCGAGCATTTCATTCCCAAGGTGTGTTATCATTTATAAAATCACTAATTAGGTAATAACCTTTAACACACAAACGCATATTTCCATTACTAACCAAAAAGTAGTAAAGCAAAATAATTGATTTCAAAACTATCTTCATCGTTTTAGTTACCTAAGATAGATATAGTACATACTATTGTTAGACTTTTTACCTTATACTTATTTTGTTTGTATTTTTTTCAGGTAAGCTGTTCAAATTTTTCGAAGATAGCGTCGGTAAGTCATTTTAAAACCACTAATGCGAACGTGAAGAAATCAGTGACACTCATCTTGTCAACTAAATATGCCGTAGAGCTTGAGTCGTAGCCGTGTAGCAGCGTAGCCCCATCCGTAGTAAATCATTTAATCTCTTTACAATGGTCCAACATCATAAATTTGACATCTGTGACTTTTTTATTACTATATTCGAAAACGTGTCCCTCCCTACGGTATGATAAAATCGTGTTTTATGGACACATCTCCCGTAGGTTCATTATTTTTTTTTAAATTGAAATTAACGATATGAACAGCAACTAGATAAAGAAAAAAATAAATCTTTTATGTATTAATATTGTCATAAAATTGTATAGCAAAATACATTCAATTATAAAAATTCGATAAAAAATGCAAATGTGCTACGAATAAAAAAGTTAAGGCTATTGTTGAAAATATTGGGGAAATTTTCAATATTCAGATTCAGATACAAAAGATCTGAAGCAGGAGGTTAATGTTCATATTGTGATTTCTATGTATTTTCCTTGAAGTGGTTCTATTAAAGGTCGCAATGGCGAGGGTCCCCGATGAATAGATAATATCCATTCGTTTCAGACCCTACCATGAGTCGACGATTCTGCGAAATTGCAAACAACGCTATTATATTGTATAGAATTTGTGTCATGTCCATTATATCACTTATTCGGTCATTTTTGTGTTTGGACATCTTCAAGTGTTAGAATTTATTAAATCTAATTATCTTTTTTTATTTATGTTTGTATTAACTCAGTTTTCGAAAGATGCTTTTTTATAAATATTGCCTATATACAACAGAATTATTTAGTGGACAAACAAATTAACATAAAATTAATTATTATTCACATAAATAATATTTTTAGACAAAACATATAATGTAAAACTTAGGAAAAAGGTTACCAATTTAGCCCAAGCGTCACTTATCTCGCTTGCAGTGACGTAACCAGAGAGAACTTCTTATTGAAACACTCCGGTCTCTACTTGCCATTCAATTTACCAATATTGCAAATTCAATGACGGAACTTTACGCCACGCTTTGTCTGATAATATCGCAGAAATAAAAATATTTTAAATATATGAAGTCATGTGGGGATCCAACACATAACCGTTGCATTTATAGTCAGTCACTGTCCCACTACGCGAACAATTTTAGTATAACTCTAATACGAACATGCCTATCTCATACAGAGTAAACATTTAAATAGATTTTTTTAATTCTACATGTGTAAGTATAGTAATAAGTGTTTATATCCCGTTTATACTGTAGTACTAAAAGAATGACACCACTCTTTACTACCCTTCAATATTCGTCCCGCCCATCTAACCTTATCATTGTAGCTCATTGTAGCCACTATCGCAAATTAACGATCTGTGAGACCGTTCCACAAAATGAGTTTTAGAGAGTGAACTCGTATTTTGTTAGGATAATGAACGATTTGTAATGGGATAATGAGAACGATATTAGCCTTCATATATATGTGTGGAGTTAATAAAGACTTTGTGTTTAAAAGTTGAAATCAACGTTTATAAGGTAGCAAAAAAATATAATTGTAATTAATAGCGATGTATAAATGCATCGGTTCCAGTGCATGTACGGTTTGAAAGAGGCTGGTTTATAGTTAAGATCATTTATTGCGGTATATGAATTATTATTATTTATTTTTTTTATGGATAACGGATGGCAAACGAGCAGAAGGACCACCTGATGGTAAGTGGATACCTTCGCCCATGAACATCTACAACACCAGAGATGTTGTAGATGCGTTGCCAACCTAGAGGATACAGATGGAAGAGGAGGACAATGTAGTATTCCGTTCTCGGAACCACCACATTTTGGGGAAAGGATGGGTGGGAATGGGAAAACCTGGCTTACATGCCATCGAACCGGAACACATCATAAGATATTTGGCGGTTCGTCTTTGACATGATAGTGGTCGCGAGCCAGACGGAGGACGAACCTCCTACCACCAAACAAAATACTACTAAGAGTATAAATGACAGCTTAAAATATTGCAAATGTTAATACATACTTGTGAATCAATACGTATATGCAGTAAAGATAGGTGCTCACGCTATGTCCCGAACCGAGAATGGAATGTCAAGTCGTACTCTGATCTAGAGACTTTGATACTCTTTTCTTTATTTTCCACAACGTTGACTTTCACTTTAAACTAAGATTAAAGGAGAGAATTTCTATAGAAAATACAATATTTGTACTTAATCGCGCAAATATTTAAAATAAGTAGATATATATATATTTCGATTAACAATAACATATATGTATATACAACAAAATTTACTACCAATATAACTTATGTAATGAAGCAAACAAATCAACTCCAAGACAACGGCAGGTAACAGAATCGAGTCTATCCATCGTAACGACTCGAGAACTTATCGCAGGTAATGAAAATACACTCTCCTTTATTGCGACACTCTTAATACTGATTTTTCTTTTCTCCAACTCGAGAGCATTTTTTTATGCTCATCCCCAAAACTTTTGCAATCCACTTATATCAACCGTGAAACGCTAAGCAAATATAAAAAAGTTTCAATGTTTAATCTTTAGGCTTTAAGGATTTACCATTGAAATATCATGCCCGCGGTTGCTGTATGCGCTGGAACATAATTTTTGTTTATATGATAAAGAAACATTTGCATCTTCGGTCTTATAACTTCCCTTATCTTATCTCTTTCTCATATGAATTCTGATCTTCCACCAATAGAGGAAATTTATTTTGTAAAAGCTTACAAGTGACTTCGATTCGCGGTTTCTTATAATATTTGAAGATAAATCTTATAGCTTTGAAAATTATTTTAAAGTAGCATAATATTACCATAATTTTACAAGTACATATATTTTGATCTCGATAGATTTGTTTTTTTTTTTTTTTTTTTTTTTTTTTTGTGATAACGGACGGCAAACGAGCAGAAGGACACCTGATGGTAGGTAGTTTTACGCTTCACCGCATAGACATCTACAACACCAGAGATGTTGTAGATGCGTTCTTATAACTAGAGGATACTGGTAAGGAAGGGGACAATGTAGTAGTCCACTATCAGAACCACCATTTGGGAAAGGATGGGTGGAAAGGGGAAAATCTGCCACATGCCATCGAACCGGAACACATCATTGGAGTAGTATTTGGCGGTTCGTCTTTGACATGATAGTGGTCGCGAGCCAGTCGGAGGACGAACCTCCTACCACCTAACATTTCGATCGATTTATTTTTTTACATTTAGGTGCTCATAAGAATAGCCTCCCACACACTCTTTCTGTAAATTATTATTTTCATTTTAGGTGCAATAATATCTCGAATAACATGCTGTTTATATGATTTTATTATTTATGATTTTTATTTACTGTGTAAATTTGGTTTTCTTTCTATTTCGAGTTTGATAAATAGATGAGCAAAATAATTTCGTTCGTCCTGCAGCTATATTTGTAGCCTTCAGCAATGAGGCGCGTTGGGAATTCTTATCTACGTAACGCAGCACTTTGATTACAAAAGAAAGGAATATTTTAAGAAGCTTTCGCGTGCTTTGTGTTTTCTGACGCATGTGTATAATTTATGTGTGAAATGTATGCGTTACGACGTAAAGGCACTTCTGTTTTATCTCCATACATTATTTAACAAAGTGTCGAATTTTCAAGATAAGCATCTTTGAAAACAATACCACAATAGAAAACATACTCGTACACATATACCATCGAATTAATATATAATAGTTTTGGTACAAAACTTAAATAATTCTTTTTCTTACAAAGGTCGACATGACAGATTTGAGATATTTAAACATTCTACTAGGATTATACCTATTGCGCCGCGATGACATCTAGTAGAACTAGATGTCATCGCGGCGCAATAGGACAGCATTTGAGTATAAGCGCGATTGATTATGGTTCGATTGATATAAGTTCGATTCCCATTCGGGGGAATTCATTATATTTAAATTATATTCATTACTCAGTTATAGTATGACAAAGCGCGGTGTTAAGTTCCGCTACTTAACATGAATGTCTCAAATTCAGTCGGAGAGTCGCGAAGACACTCTGGTCTTCACAGTGGATCCACTCTGACTATCCTGCTAAACGGAATAAAGAATGAAGCTGCTATGAAATATATAAGTGTTTAAATTAAATGGTTGACTTTTAATTAGAAATTATTTTAAAAATATAAATAATATAAAGTTATACAAAATTTATTTTGATCATTGAAATCGTGTCTGAATCGATCGCATCCTCTCATCCCTATCTCTTATTCATCGGCCCATGAATACTTAAATTCAATCGCGAGCTAAGAAACAACCTGCTCACCTAATGATATTGTAGTTATTTTGAGTGCTGGTTAATACATTACGCAGTACATATCTTTAGAATTTGCTAATTAAGTGTTATTTAGTCGGCTCTTATTTGTTCCTAAGTATTCACTCTTACTACTATATATTTCATAACCCGTGGCACATAATCAAGTTTAATATTTACTAATTTAAAGCTATTAAAGTAAACTAGCAGCCCCATTGACATGTAAAATGCTCGATACCTTATCAACGTATAAATCATTATATACAAAAGTACACGTCCAACATATAATTTAATATATTATAATTTTTTGCACTGTTTTCCGCCAACAAGATGTCTCACATAAGTACGCAATCAATAATGGTTGCCTGTAAGAGATCACTTTTGGTGATAAGGCCGCCTTTGCTTACTTACATGTTTGTCACTTTGCTATACTTTATGTATTATGTGCAATAAAGTGTTTTTATTATTATTATTATTAGTATTCATTAAAAAGATGATATATATTGATGATAAGATGGTATACTTCGTTGAAAGGATTTTAAGTATGTCAATTTATAATATAATCATCCGTCCAGCGTAAAACATTCTTAAAAGAGGTCGGAAACCATCTCCCTTCACGTATTAAGTAAAAAAATAGATAGTTTTACTTTTAAAATACAAGTCATAAGCATTTATAATGAATTTTTTGGAACTACTATTGGCTATCGAAAAGAAAAATAAAATAAATTGCATTTTAATTGTAATTTGTTTGAATTGATATATTTAAAAGAAAAGAAGTACCTAGACAATGTATGCAAGTACACGTTTTCTACAAAATAGTGATATATTTACTGTTACCGTTCTCGATTTTATAGTTCCTCTAATACCTTCTTAGAACTATAAAGGCAGTAATCGTAAAATTTGTAGCGCTTACAACATTTGGTAAATGTAAGGAGCACTATCAAAGAACGATACTTCGAACTGCTTTAGTGGATCATCGTCTTATAACGTTTGTTGAGTATTATTATATATATTATTTTCGCTGTTTTTTTTGTTAACGGACGGCAAACGAGGCAGAGGACCACCTGATGGTACAGGAGTGAGCTGCAACTTCGCCCATAGACATCTACAACACCAGAGATGTTGTAGATGCGTTGTTACTGACCTAAGAGGATACTGATGGAAGGGGGACAATGTAGTAGTCCACTATCAGAACCACCACATTTTGGGGAAAGGATGGGTGGGGGAAAGGGGAAAATCTGGCTTACATGCCATCGAACCGGAACATATCATTAGATATTTGGCGGTTCGTCTTTGACATGATAGTGGTCGCGAGCCAGTCGGAGGACGAACCTCCTACCACCTAACAATGTTTTCAATGATAATATTTAATAAATAAAATAATCACATTTTACTCTGCATAGAATCTTATTCAACGCTTGTTATCGTGGCGCAGAAGGTCAATCGTGTAATTGTAAACGCAACAGATTGTGAATTCGATTCCCTCTTCAATGAAATTTTAAACAATATTTAGTATTTTCATTTTCTGGGTCTGGTAACAAGGCAAAGCGCGGCGTTGAGATCCGCTATTCAGCAATGCCTAAATCCGGCGGACTGTGGGGAACGGATATGTTGAAAGATAACGGAGTGACATAACACTGTGTTGCCTTTTCCTACCCTGCTATGTGATATATAAGAACTTGACGTCAAGACGCTCTGTTCTCCACCTTCCGCCCGAAATTAAGTAATCAAAATTATTTACATTTGTTGAATGTTAAATATAGTGTAACTTAGAAGTAAAATGTAATACAAAGTACTGATACGGTTTATATTGATTTATGTAGGTACTATAGATGTCATAAGCCAAACGACGCACGTGGTTGACATTCATTAGTCAGACGAGCGAGCGTCGAGTTCTTATGTTATTTGCATTAAGATTAGAAAAAGTTATGATTAATTATATGCTTTAATCGTTTTAGAGATAAAACTAATTTAATATATGAATTTTAATTAATAATAAATAACACATAAATAGCTAATTGAAACAAAATATGAGAAGTTTGGATATATTTTTATTAAACCTATCAAAATTCCATATAATGATTTCAAAACATGTTATTTCAACTTCCTCTTTTATAACAAGTTAAACCTAATCGATTAAATAATGAAGTATCCCTTATTTACCAATTGAATATACATAAACATTATTTGTCTGAAAGTTTGACGCTATCGTGATGCATTGGAACAACGACTGAAAATATACGCGATGGTCGTGAGTCCCATTCCACTTGGGGGAATGAAAACATTTAAATTATTTTAATTTCTCCGCTCTGATAAAACAAAGCGCTAAAGGTTCGTCATTCAACATGCAACGAACAAAGAACGGAGTGTCTTATCCCTAGGTTCATTCTGTTATTGGAGAAAAATCATATTCTTGCAAAAAATATCTGAGAATAATTGAAAAATGCCAAAAAGAATACTAAAAGTGATATAATCTGTAATTCCACCATAGCAAATCGGCTAGCGGCTATTAACTTGCATTCCGAGACACGTAGGTGTCAACAGTCAAACGCTGCACGACGACATGCCGACGTTCATTAGCGGGATGACGCTCCGACATCGAAATCAAATCTTACCACAAGTGAACAATGCATAGCCTAATTGACAACCGTTTCGAATATTTCCCTTACATTTCCGTACTAATTGCAGTTATTTTAATTTTTACTTGATTATTTTCCTAATTCTGTATTCAGATATTTGTCATAATATGTTTTCTAGTTCCTATAAGAAAATTAAGCCATTTAAAAATTGACTTACACTTGATATTTCACTAACAATAATGATTATTAACAAAAGACAAAAATATAAAAAATAAAAAAATAATTGTTCTTGTAGCTATATATAGCCAATATGTAAAAAAGATAGCTGTCCTTCACTTTTGTAATACATATACCGTCTTCCAATTAAAATTGAATAATTATAGATATTTATTTATAGATGAATATTACTTAGTAAATAATGTGCGCGTGGATATAAAAGTATATAATACGTATATATAATATATATTATACGTACAATGTTTGAAATATGATCCTATCGTAGAAAATAATATAAAATTTATCTTGACACATTTTTTTAGCTTCACTCTGTGTCACATTTAGCAGGGTAGGCAGAGAGAACCAGAAAATCTAGTTTTAAGACACTCCGTTCTCCTCTAACATTTTTGTTCCCCATTTGTGCCTCAGCGCCACGACAGGCGTTCTTAGGAACGCCGCACAAGTGTGCGACTGTAAAGCGGCAGGTTGTGGATTCGATTTCCACTCTAGGAAATGAAGTATTTTCATTTTCTGGGTTTGGTAAAAGCAAAGCGCGGCGTCGAGTTCCGCCACTCAACACGCAATGCCTCAATCTGGCGGAAAGTGGGGAACGGATTTGTTGAAAGAGAACGGAGTGTCTTAACACTAGGTTTTCAGGTTCCCTCTACCTACCCTGCTATATGCGGAATACAGAGTGAAGTTAAAAAAAAAATCCTAGGAACATATTTTTATAATATTAAAATAAACTAAGGCATAGCTAAGGCATAACTTCTATAAATAATATTTTATATTAGTGAGATCACTAGCACAATATTGGTTTATTATAAGCACCTTCGCTCCACTGATCTGCGAGACTGTTTCCACTGAAGTATTGTAAGTTAACACGAGCAGGAAACGATATCTGATTTCATTTCCAAATGGCTGATCGGCGATCTACAAATTGTATGTTTTGAGTTTCATCTTATTGTGATAGTTGATAATTCAACCATTCTCAAGGATATTGAGTTTTATTTCTGTATATATATATATATATATATATATATATATATATATATATAATACAGTAAAATACTTATAAATATAAAAAATGTGAAAACAAATTCTCATATAAAAATATTATTAAAACAATTAATTTACAAATACATTTGTAGAAATATAGATACAATAAAATTATTTTACACCTTTGGATGAATGTCCTTCTGCCTACGTCTATGGTAAAAAATATTATTCATTTGACATTTGTCATACATATTTGCGCACTAAAAGAAGTCGGTAGACTTAAATATCTCAGACATTTGTCACAATGTCTGTCTTCGTGTAGTTAACATGTTACTTTTATAAAATTAATATTATTGTTTTAATAAGTACTGCAATTTTTTAATTTGTTTTATTTTGTAATTACATTGATTATTTTCTATTTGATTTCAAATATGGTATTCAGTTTGCGTGATATTTTAACCAGGCTACGATACATACACGATGAGCGCGATAGTGTGCATGACAGTAACGATGAGGTAAGCTTTTATTTCAATATTTTGATATTTTTACTAAAATAAGTAACTAAATAAGTCACACACACATTACTGTTTTTAGTTACAAATATATTAATTAATCTAATGAATATTTCAATACCGTTCTGAAAACAATAAGCTCAAGCTGTTTCATGATTTAGCTTCTGGTTTACGTTTATTCCAGTTCAGTTCATCTTCACTCGTGATCCCTCCTATATGAGAACATATATTATCGAAAACTCAACTTGAAACTTTAAATCTAATTAACCAGTGGAAGTTCAAGTTGATGTTATTAAAACTAATTATTGGCATTGATGATATCAATTTAACTATTTGAGCATATAAAATATGAATAAGAATTTTAGAATGATAATTTACTAGCTGACCTATTTAAATAAAACAATTCTAATAAACATTGTACTACGGTATGTTAGTATGAGTTAAAACTTGTTTCTGTCGCTTATTTGTCTTTTCTACTGTTACTAAATAAGGCTGAAAATACATAAAAGCATAATTTGATGGAAACATAAACCAGATAGAAATTCTAGATAAGTGTAGTTTTATGTGTCGTGTATTGTGATTTTTACAAATACTAGCTGCGTTACTATTTAATTTTAGACTTGGTCACGATATATATTAACATTTAATCTAAAATATTCGGTGTTTTTCAATAAAGCCTTGAATCTGCGCAGAATTTATTATACAAATTGGACATTTATTTATATTAAAACGATAAATTGCTTCAAAGTAGCACAGTTACAATGTGTCTATATATGATGATTATAATGCTAATAATTCCTATTCTAATTATACCAAAGTGAGAAGAAAACTTGATAGATATGAATATTACTATTTTTTTTCCAATTAACGCAGACAAAAAGCTAAAATTAAGCAATGATATAAACACAATCAACAATTTTCAAATAAAAGTACACATTATTTTAAATTTTGTAGCAAATAACAATCTTTTCCGGCAATTTATAATAAATATCAGATGTCTATCAAATTCAATTTGCAATCCAGTCTAATCGCAATTGTTCTGAAACAGTTTTAAATTTCATACTGGAACAATGGGTATTAACGTTTAATGTACCGACAATACGACGGGACGTCCAGTAAAAACTTTGCCACTAGACGCTTATGTAGGGTACCCATTCGTCTAGAAATAAATAAACTTTAGAACTTTCTACTACTGACTGCGCTTTTAAACGGTTTAAGTCTAAATGTACTTTTATATATGTATATTAAAAACTAAAAATCTCTTAAATTTCATACTTTCATACAAACCGGAATTTTTTGTAGCTTTTTGTATAATAAATGTTGATAACGATATTTTCGTGGAAACCCTACAATAAACAGTAAATAGAGGGAGTCTGAACTTCGACATTGTTTTAAAAAGCAATAGCCTAAGTTGTGTGAAATACATTTTAGTTAATTCACTTGAGTTCTAAAGGTAGTTCATATATACACACACATTTGTATAGCTATTGAGGTAACTGTTTTAACAGAAATTCAAAAATGTCTCCAATACATTTTTTTTTTTGGTTTAACATCCTTACTTTGAAATTTTTATGTATAATAATTATTCATTATTTTATAACTTGCTTTTTATTTGTTCACTATCCCGCACTTAGCCGGGTGGCAGAAGGAAGCTAAAAATCTAGTGTTAAGACACTCCGTTCTCATAACATTTCCTTTCCCCACTTTACTCCAAATTGACGCTGACTTGCTGAGTGGTGGACACCGCGTTAATTTACTTCAAATTAAATGTATATAATGTGTATTTATTACATTTCTCTTTAAAATATAGATGATCGGAACGTCGGGAGCGGAATTGTTGTAAGAGAACGGAGTGTCTTAACACTAGGGTCTTAGGTTCCCTCTGCCTACCATGCTATATGCGGGATACAGCGTGAAGCTAAATAATACATATATAGATGATCATATAAATGTATGGCTCAATATATCTACAAATCTAACGGAGAACCTGACATTCCACATGGGCAGTAGTTAGTCGTAATTGGTATTCAGTGCATTGAAAGCGCTTGCGACGGAAATTAAAAATGATTGTATTGCCTTGCATGCATACCTTCGTTGTATAACTTAGAATTTATCGAGTGTAAGCGATACTGTATATGTCCAATAGATTTTGAAACGATTTTTTTCTATCACAGGCAATGTTCACTTTTAAGCTTTTATACTGAAATAGTAATGGTTATGGTATGAATATATACACTATAATACTTCCTATATTGTTTAGTATTACATATATAAATATATACGATATTAGTTTAAGGATCATAACGCAAGAGTAATTGGTTAGGTTTAGCAACATTTGTCCAATAAAAAGTAGATGGATGAGCAAATGACCTCCTCACGCTGGGGATAGCAGGCGGTATCGAATATACAGTCATTACGGTGAATTGGTCTAATAACTAAGATATCTCACTTGAACACCACGAGACTCAGAATCGACCTAACAAAAAATCAAGAAATAATCATTATTAGGGCATCGGGTTACCTGTTTTACTCATAAATAATAAAGCCGTAGGTAGCTTCCGTTAGGACTGACACGACTGACACCTTTGTAAATTGACGATTCGAAAGTGCTTGTTGTTGTGTTGTTGTTGTTGTTGTTGTTGAAAGTTGCCTACTTGAATAAAGAATATTTTGATTTTGATTTTAATGAATTAAGACCATATGTACTATATATATGACGTATATATTTTGCATACATATTTACAATGAACGTACAAACACGTGAATTGCACACTTTTCCACCAATTAATGTTCCGAGTTAAAAACGGCCAACAAAGGCCCGTCATCGTCGAATAAACGCGTAAATGTTTACTCTACGAGTATACATCGGACGCTGTGTGCATCAATTAAAAATATATTACTCACACGGTTTGCTTTCATACCGTATATTGTGTAACGTTCAAAATAAACTTTTTTTTATAATGAAAGTTTGTTTATCTTGGTTAAATAACTCCTGACTGTTAGCTACGTACATTGTCCTGCGGTTGATATAGGCTCGTTGGAAAAGTTTCACGCCGTTTCTCGCGCATAGCAGGGTAGGTAGAGAGAACCAGAAAACCTAGTGTTAAGACACGCCGTTCTCTTTTTAACATTTCCATTTCCCACTTTCCGCCGAATAGAGGCATTGCGTGCTGACTGGCGGAAATTAACGCCGCGCCGCCTTGCTTCGCCATGTGAGAGTAGGAATCGAACCCTTGTGCTTGTGTTCCACCACGCTTGTGCCTCTGCGCCACGACAGACCATAAGAGAAAATAAGAGATTTCGAAAATAAATGCGTAAATACTTCTTTTTTTTAAAACATGGGTAAATAAATGGATAACTAAAATGGTTTCTAATAAAACAGCTATGTGTTTCATTTGCAATGTGATATATATCGTTTAATAAAGCACTTCATAAGTTTACGATTATTTTAATTGTTGTACTTATATGATTGTGTCATTAAAAGCTCCGTTAGTCACTTAAATAAATGTACTTTGAATAACTAAATATTAATATGTGACTGCTCGTTAGTTTTAAAATCGCTGGTCATTACAATTTGGTGTCATGACGTGGAATCATATAACTTTTTTTACCAAAAACATATTTGAACAACTTTTACACTCGTCGCTTAACTTTCCCAGCACATTTAGTCATATTTGCATATGAATCTGCAGTTTTGCATGACATATTTTCAATTTTTTCAATTTTTGTCGTTACTATTAAACTACCGATAGCATGAAAGCGTCACATGCTATCTACGGAAACATTGAAAGTACGATATGAATATTTTTTATCAAATTCACGTTCATTCAATGCTCAATTGAAGATAATTTCTATATATTTCATTTATAACTTTGTGAATCTATAAATTTGTTAAAATATTTTTTTCTCTACTTTTATCTAGCCTATTTATAATGATTAGTTTATTTATTTTCATTGCCACTGATAGAAAATTGAAGAATATCAGGAGTTTTTATTGCTCATGTGTATGGAAGTAAAAAGCAAATTTTTGTACATGTTGTATGTGTATATATATATATATATATATTTGTGTGTGTATGTGTATTGTGTGTATATATATATATATTTGTGTGTGTATGTGTTTAGCAATGAGCTTCTAACTCAATTTACCTTTAGGTGTCACACCACAAATTAAAATCTTTAAATCATTTCATTTCTTTCAATTACCAACAAAATGAAATCTTAATTACGGTGAAACTTGAATCTTTTTATCCGACCAGACAGCGCACCCTAAAATAGGTCATCCAACTGAAGAACGAGAAAAAAGGTTAAATCGATACAAAACGCTTACAACAAATATTTTCATTACTTGATCGGTAATAGAACTCCCAACCGCGCTTAGGAATGATTAAAAACGAATAAAAGAAAAACGAAATGTTTCTGTCTTATCAATAAGGCGGTACGCATGTTTACCCGAATTTGTCGAGGAACGGAAGGCTGAATATTTTAAACTCACCGCCGATACCGATATGTTTTTCTTAGTCTCATCTCGATATATTTATTGAGGAAAGCTACGATCGAGATCTTTCCTTATTGCTTTTATCCAAAAAAGTAATTGAATTTGTCCGTTTATATTATTATTGAGTTTTAATGTTAATGATGTTGGCTTCCATATCAAATAATTAAAGGCATACCATATATCATGTTAAATTAAACGCTACACCAATTAGTAAATACACATATAATTATCTTAAATTACACCTATGGGCGTGTACGTAGAGAATACGCGATTCGTTTCCTGGTGTTGGCTTTTCATCAACATGGTAATCGTACGATAACATTGAATGCGTCCTACCTGCCTTGAATTAAATAAAAATAATCCTCAAAATGAACTGAATGTGTAATTTTTATGATATGCTTATAAAGGCAACGTTTTTGTGAGTGTCGTTATACACTCAGAGTGCCTATTATTGTAAAAAGTTTGCTGAATAGACATCATCATACCTTTGTGGGATTCCACAATAATTACGAAATGGCAAGCTAAGGTTACAACGGGACCTAATCTGAAATCAATATCTATTTCCTTTTATTGTAATACTTGATAATAGGTTTAATAGCTATAAATAAATTATTAAAGATTTATTTTTCATTTATTTATCGATATTTATTTCTTTTGTATCACAATATTTGATCAAATAATTTACTAATAGGAACTTTATAAGAATAAAGCGTAAGAAGCGTAAATGAAACATTTACGACTCAATTTATGTTCGGAACAATACGAAATGACCACTATTCATGTGTATAGACTTGTACATGCTGTTTTGGGCGTGAGTTATATTTACGGCACTATATGTTTAGCGACAATCGTAAAAGACTCATGTTTTACACCGCCCGTAAACTAACTGCGAATGTTAGTGGGAAAGTTGTTTGACGCATAGGTAATCCATTCACGGGACCGCCGAGGGACCCGCTTAATGATACCCTATAAAATCTTTTTCATCTAAATGTATTTCTATTGTATTCCTTCTACCAATTGCTTGCTATTTTCTCTGGACTCAATAAATTATATCCTATAATTGTTTCTAAAGTATTCTTAAACACATTTAAGAAATTCTTTTTATAGAAATAAATATTAAACAGTGATAATAACCTAAGGAAGCATTTCTATGATTCTTATTTACACACAATGAAAATAATGACGGTCATAATGCTGTGCAGAATGATTCGAATCCTGTAACTCCAATTTCCTATTTAATTTTTATTATCTATTAGTTTTTATTAATTAATTATTTTATTATAAATATTTATTTTAAATTTTATTTTGATAAATTAAATTACATTTTAGAACCCTATATTTTGCAATCCCTATCCAATACTTTAGAAACATTTAGCAGTCACAGAAGATGACTAACGTGCGGTTAAAAGAATTTCGTTTGAAACGTGTAAAAATCGTGAAAGCTAATAAATAAGCTAGTAAGTATAATATTTTATATTTTCCACTTGCGTCATTAACCATGTGAATAATATGTTTCTTGTTCAAACACAATTTTGGTATAAAACCTGTAAGTATACAAGAGAGACAGTATTGGTAGAACCGTTGACCACAGAACCGCTGTCATCATCAGCCGCCGCAACCCATGGTCTGAATTACTGAACACTTATTTTTTATTGCTCTATATAAGTTACTAGAAAAATTATAATTTATTCTACTTTTATATTCGGAAAAAATAATGTGCTGGATTACACATGATAATTGTGAATTCGAATCCTGTTACAAGACATGCTTATGTTATAGTCCCTGGTTTGGTCAGTGTTGTGTGTTTTGTACTGTGAAAATTAGAAAAAGCGTGTCTAAATTAAAAAATGTTTTCTATAAAATTATTTTGTTATTTGGGGTTTTAAATTGTAACTATATATAAAAAAGTAGATTTATTTATTATTGTCATATGTATACATATTGTAGGAGGTTAGGGTAAATAAAACGGTCATTCGGTTTTATAAATTAATTATATTTCACCGTAAAGAAAGAGTACTCGAAGAGACTGCTTTTCAACTCGTAAGCTCTAACACGAAAAGAACACAGTATGAGTGGCGGCAACCATTTTATAGTAAAAGTCAAAAGACATACTAATTATAAAAGATTAGTTTTTGTATAATAACCAATTGACTATCTATAAAACAACTTGACAATTTAACAAGTCAGTTGACCAACTATGAAATCAATTGATATTCCAACACATATGTATGTAACATATGTCATATATACTTAGAATACATTAATTTTATAAAGAAAATGTCGGTGATGATATCTTAGAAATATTACCGCACAGCCGCTGTCATCCTCATCTGTTCCTACATTTCATATACCTACAAGCTTCCATGCTTATTATAATTTAGTAAGTAGTGCTTAAATAGTTTTATTTTGTTATTATTTGAACAATACGATTATTTTTTTTAATTATAAATGTAAATTTGTATTAATAGATATATAATGAATGACTGACTAATCGATTGTGATAAAAGCTGTACATAAAAGTTCTACCTCTTATTGCTGATACGTTTTTGGAACACTATAAGATAATAAATATTTATTACATATGTAAATAATAGCGATTTTTATGCTTTTTAATTCTATCTCGACGATTAGGATATGGGTCGTAGCTCTCCGCCCATTTCCCCTAATGATATTCAAATTTATCAATATTGTTATTGTCTATATATTTGGTGACTGGTTCATTTTTTGGAAATGAAGCTGCAGGCTATACAACCTTTGAACTTTTAAAAAAACCTAATACATTTAATCCCTGACATGGCCATCTTTGTCATACGACGTCTGCTTAGACATGGTGCAGTGTTGGTTACAAATTCATCAAAAGTACACTTTATTAAATGAAACTCTTTTAACGGATTAATCACGTATATTTTAGTATTCGAAAATACATTTTGGAAACCCGACGTTTCAGACACTTTACAGTAGTCTGTAGTCTGCAGTCTACCTGTGAGCGTCGGAGTTTCAAAAAAAATATATTTTCGAATATACCTTATACGCGATTAATCAGTTAAATAGTTCATTTAATTTGTGTAATGTCACCAAAAATCAGGAAGCTCATTAAAGTACACTTTTTCAAGTAAACATCATATTGATTACTTTACCCATTATGTTCTTTTACTATATAAAATGAAGACGAAAGGCAACATTATTCTACTGATTGTGGTGGCTATAATATAGTATATTATTTTAGATCTGTTATATAAAATATTTAAAAGAAATGGGATTTTGCCAAATGTTTAACATTGTAGATGTATGGAATAAAATAAAATGACTTCTTACATATTGCGCAAATGTTGACATAATAAAAAAACTCAACTATTTGTTCACATCGTCAACATCCTAAATAACCGAAGCTCGCCGAACAAGTGAGATCCGAATATTGCGCCTCGCTACCCTTTTCAACAAATACAGAACACACATTGTAGGTGCACGAAGACCTCTTCAGCATAAAAAATCTCCCTTATTATGTTCCTGTGTAGGATATGAGGAAATTGGCTCAATGGCTTTATATGAAAAACTCGCGTAATCTTCTTGGGGTGTGGCCCACAATATCCTGAACTTACCACTTGTAGCCCGCACCACTTGCGTAGCGCTTGGAATTCGCAAACTGATGGGTTTACACAATATTACTTATCTTATTGTTATCTTTTATGTTTACGTTAATTTTTATTTTATCATATCTCACTATCATTCTATGTAAAAATCATTTTTACCATTTTTTTGGACCACTTGTAGTCATCTTATGCGTGATAGCATACGGACTCGACAATACAATATATTTTAGCATGAGCCTTTTATTACAAGGTATCAAATATGAAATAAAAATATTTATGCTAATAATTTACGAATACTTAGGTATATCAAGCGAGGAATATCTAAAATATACCATATAAAATAGTTAGTCATGGTCACAAAGCTCAGTATATTTTGAAAGCAGTGCAAGATTGAACGCACGAAGTATCTAATAAAGTACTGCAGAGGGATTTCCGAGGCGCTATGTCGCGTGTCAACGGCGAATCGCAATCGGTCGTGCGCGCCTCGACAGTCCGGACGCGAACTCCGCATCACCTGAAACGCTTCAACGGCCCTCACCACACCACGCTGTTATGAAAATTCCGACATTGGAATTCTGACTCACACTAGAAAATTTTGCTGAGTTCTGCGGTTGTCGTCAGTCGGATTTTTTAAAGAACCGGAGTCTGTTACGTTTATTTCAGTCTGCATTTTATGGAGGCGGGAATGTGCTCTGCTTTGGTTTATTTGTGAGCCGCCTTTCTCATGAAATTGCGCTGTTTCATTGCTTACGAGCCATTTTGAGATTCTCGTTAGGGCAAATTTTACCGTGATGCGTTTTTCTTGTTAAAATATCTGCCGTAGGATCAGTTACAACTTTTTATTACTGGTCAACAACACAATCGGAAAAATACGATACTAATCGCAAATATTGTAGCAAGAATTTTATTCAAGTCTGAAAACCGCCGCATGAACAATAATAAAAGCATACCAATAACAAGGCTATCGTTAAAATCTGATTGCGGATATCAATAAGAAACGAGAAGGAACATAAATTTTCAAAACCCATCAACCATTAACAATTACAAAAGAAAGGTAAGGAATGAAATGTTTTATTCATTCCGTTAACGAGGAAATTACTTGGAGGGCGGCGATGGATCGGATTGCAAGAGGACGCCGAGAACCTTTAGGGAGAAGTATGCCCAATAGTCGTTCCAGGCATCTTTAACTACTAAAGTATCTTTTGCTTGTACCTGTATTCTATATTTAAAAGTTTGATATTCATAAATGATGTAAAAATTAAATAAAAAATGTAACACATTGAATTATGAACTCAAATACTGAGCTAGTTACAATGTTTACCAAAATTGAAGCATAAAGATTCAAGACCGGGGCTAATTACGTAAAGTTCGCGTACAAATTCCGAATAGGCTGTAAAGAGTGCGAATTTGCATTGAGAATATTTTTCGTCAACAATTAGCCTGTTAGGCTTTTGTCTACTGGCGGGGGTTGGCTTTAACGACGTTTTAAAAGATTTTAACCCGCGAGACTGGGGGCTTATCGCGAACGTGCTCGCCTGCTTGTTACAAAAACCCCTTTATTAACTTTACGATGTCTTTAAAGAATAACAGATATAATAAATACACAGGGTTCATTTTGCTACGTGGCATTTTTATGCTTCTGGAATCTTTTTACAATCCTTTACTGTTTATATTATTCATGCTGACACAGAATAAAATGATAGAATTTAAAGAAGGCAATGCTTTTATAATATATTTTAAATGTCAGAATAACAGTTTTTTAAACTTCTGCCAGTTAGTACAGAAAAAGGTACCTGAAGGCAAAACAAGCAAATTACAAAAACTTTATCACTTTATGCGTTTTCATATTTTACTAAGAACCATTTCATATAAATCGCTTACTTACCTTACGTTATCTTATTGAACATAATCAAAAGCTCAGAGCAAATATTGTAGTTATCACTCAGCTCAAATAACAAATGTTATGTTCAGGACGATACCATACGACACTCGTATAGAGGCTTGAAAATGTGTTATACAATTTGTGTTTTTATAGAAGCAAAATAACTGCTCATACGTTACAAACGCTTTATTTTGTATATAAATAGCTAGAGTAGGTCGTTGGTAAAGGTAATTCAGTGCAAAAACATAACATGAAGTGCATACATGATTCCATTTTAATTTATCTTGTAAGTGTACTTTAGTTAGCATACGATATCGTGTGAGTAAACCGTGCGATAAACTGTCACCAGCTAAATGGAACTTAGTCATCAAAATGAGTATCGAGAATGATGTATGAAAAGCTGTTGATTTACCAGCGTTGCAATGAGTTTATTATGGGATACTGAAGCCTTTGCACATTTGTCCATTTCCGAGTTCTATTTAATCGTTGAGACGAAATGCAACTGGCTCTTTTTGTTGTGCTGCTATGTACTCGTGAGCACTAATTCAACCAATAAACCTGCACAATTTATCCTTAGGGCTAAAATAGCCAGATGCTACATAGCTTATAAATTATTTAGTGGTGAATTTTGGAAAACCATTACATTAAATACTTTAACTTTTTTAGTGGTTTAATTACGTGTTTTAGTATAAATACTTAGAGAGAAATGGTAATTGATTCATTAACTAATAACATATTTAAGTAACATATAAAAATATATATATTTAGAAATTGACTAAGCAACAATTTTCAAACTAAATAAACGAAATCGTATAATTGTTTCTTTAGACTTTTTATTTAAATCCCAGATGTTATAATATTATATCAGTAATATTATTATCTGGTACATACCCTGGTATTGTTTAGTAAACCCGTAAAAACACATTTTTCCGAAATTAATATGAGCCCACAGACTACAACAATACGTGTAAAGTCGAACACACTTTCATCATTTTAACTTTAATCATATGTTACTTTTGAAAATTAACAATATATAAATATAATCACTTTTGTTTCATCTGTGGCGTAGGGTAGAAACACAAGGCGAAGGTAACAAAGATGGGGGATCATTTTCCAAATGCCGCTGGCGTCCGGAATCGCAAATTATATACCTACGTAGGTGCAGAGTGAGGGTGTGTACAGTGGTGTCATAGTCCGCTTTGTCGACATTGGCCGGGCGTCGGCCGTTGAAATGATTTATGTTTGCAAACCAGCTTGTGCCGCCGCCGCACTGGCCACGTTAGCAACTCCAACGAACTTCGTCCAGTTTCATGGACAATGTATTCACAAACACTTCTATACAGTTGCAGGATGCCACCAACATAAATGCAAATACACCTACAATACAAGATAGCTTTTATTTTTAAGTAAAGCATAAATAACATTTGCAAAATTACTTATGTCGATATAAAATACTGACGAAATCACTCTCAATTGTTTAGATATGAATAGAAAGGAAAATACATCATTGAATAAATGACTACGCATTTGACAAACGAGCATTCACAGCTATATCCCGCGGTAAACGAGGAGAATGATCCTCCCCAACGTATTATAAATAATATAGAAATTCCTCAAGGGGCCGCGAAAATGTACTGGATTTGCTATATCTTATACGCGTTTTTGGCTTAAGTTCCGCTAGTATCTACTTGTAACTTAGCGTCTGAGCTTAACTTCCTTTATGATATTAATAGACCATTAGTCAAAGTGTTAATACTATTTCACCAATAAAGTTATAATGTTAAGCGTGCGATTGTAAACGCGACAGGTTGTGGGTTCGATTCCCACTCCAGGAAATGGAATTTTTAATTTATTGGGTTTGGTAACAAGGCAAAGCGCGGCATTGAGTTCCGCTACTCAGCACGAAATGCCTCAATTCAGCGGAAAGTGGGTAACGGAGTGTATTAACATTAGGTTTCCTCTGCCTACCCTGCTATATGCGGGTTACAGCGTGAAGCTATGTATGTGTGTATGTAAGTTATAATTTACAAATTTTATATATTCTATTAGAAAACAAATTTAGCTTAACCTTTCTTCTGTTACCTAAGAAGTTACTTTTTATATAATATCCTTTTAGCAAAGCTACCTTTTCTTTACTTTATTGAGAAAAATTGTCATAATATACAATTTTCCTGGCAAATTGGTTATACAACTCCAAGCACAATAGAATTATAAAATAATATTGAATTTGATTCACTTTGTAACGGTCGGTAATGTATCTTAACGACCCACGAAGTTGTTAAGAAACATTATATAAAATAACGCAATTTTTATTCAGACAAAGCAAGTCAAGACTCCATTGCTCATACTTGTTTTTCTTAAATCTCTCTGCGAACAATTATATTATGGAGAATCTTGTTAACGTTTGAAATCATTTTCTCTGCCCCAGGAATAATGAGTTCTGTGTTTTCACTCGAAACCCCGGTGACTTTTGTTTAATGGAATGATAATACGAATGCTGGCCTCTTTGTAGTGAGGGCCCGACAATATTGTTGTTTTTCCTCGGGCGGGTCACTTTAGTTTCTAAGGATAATGTCATTGCTTTTCTAAAATTTTCTTACGAATGGATTACGAGATTGTAGAATATAAATTGTAAGCTTCCCTTTGTAAGAGCTTGACATTAAAATTGCAAATTTAGACAGTATAAAGTCCGACTTACTTAATATTTTAAAATGTTCAAACCTACTTATAAATTAATGAAGGTTCCTAATATTATATTTATGGAACAAAACGTGTACAAACATAGCTATATATGTACACGTTTTGTTTAAATATTTCATACTTTTGGTTTTTATTAGAAAATCGCGACACCTCGTTTTTTGCTGTTTTTCTATAATTATATAAATTATAAAAAACAAGCTAACTATCTCATATATAATAGCAAATACGGCGTGAAAAAACTCATATACAGTACTTTTTTATATATAAAATTATAATTCAGAAGGTTTCACAATATTTATAAACATTTTTTTCAGTAGAATATGCAAGTAAACAAATTTAATTACAACCCTGAATTAGCCACAATACCTACCATCGCAGTGAATGGGAAACTTCGGAGACCTCAACTTTAAACGAGTTTCCCTGCAAGTGGGTCTCACAAAAAGTATTTTGTAAAAACACCTTTTGTAAGTTCTATCACAAATACATTCACAAGTTTTTCACTGAGGATGAAGTGTTCACTTTGTGCCGCAAATTTTTACTTATTTTCTCATTTTATTCAGTCGCGATATTTATCTGTCGTACGTTGCAGTGTTTGTTCTTTTCCTTATGAGGTATTCTATTCTTGAGAGTGAATACTCTTAAATAAAAGTATAAGACGTATATTTAACTGAACTCGTATATAAAAACAAAGACGACAATTGAACATAGCAATCTATTTGTGTTTATGCTTTGAAGTAAAAACAAAGCCTAACGATTGCCCAAAACTAATAAATAGCCACGTGACAGCAAATAGGTCTAACAAAACTTGCTATTAAAATCGCAAACTATGTTATCAATTTAGAAACGATACCCTATTTAATATCCATTTTACGTTTTCCCAGAGGTTTAGAATTCGTGAACCGAAATTGCGGTATTGTGTTAAATAAATTGTTATTAATGACCAAAACGCTCCTTACTCGCCATAATAATAGCTGTTCGTATTTTGTTGAGGGATAAATTTTGGATACATAGTTGAAACAGGCACGATCTTCTTAACACGCTTTGTCAAATTCTGACCTTACAGCGGATTCTTCACATTTTTAACGCGTTCCTAATGTCAACAATGAAAAATGCTCTGGAATATTATAAAAAAAATATTTGTTACATTTGTTTCGAATATTTGTAATAATATTTTTTTCTGTTATGAAAGCATCGCCATCGTGGTTTAATTGAGACATGTTTGCGTTTTGAACGCTGGTTCTGCCTTCGAATTTTGCCCGGAAAAATGTTATCAGTAAGTTTTGCATCTCCCAAAATCGGAGATAATCTTATTTTTAAAACATTTGTTTTGTTATGAAATGAATTGAAATAATTACTTTCATACATAAATATTATTTTAAGAAGTTAGTATTAAATTCACATGCAAGAATTATGTTTACATTTAGAAAACAAACCGTTGTAATAAGGGGATTTTGACTTCTTTTCGCTATCATCGATTAGATAGATATCCTTCGTATAACCCTGACTGCTCTATGCACTTGAGCGCTAATAGCGTTGTAAAGCTAACAAAGTAAATAGCAACCGGATTCTAGCATCCTTATTATCTTTGTACAAAGAAACAAAGAAACTCTTTTATTTTATTTAATACACCAATATATATTTATTTATCCTTACTAATATTATAAATGCGAAAGTAACTCTGTCTGTTTGTTACCCTTTCACGCCTAAACCACTGAACCGATTTTGATGAAATTCGGTATGAAGATAGAACTGAACTTGGGAAAGGACATAGGATACTTTTTATCGCGAAAAAAATGGTAAAAGAGGTTGAAATAGGGGATGAAAATTTGTATGGAAGTTCCTTATTGTCAAACATAAAATCATGTAAGATTGTTCAACTGTTTACAACTTTCACACCTAAACCACTTACTCCTTACCATGTCACGCGATATAACCGAATTCCACGCGGGCGAAGCCGCAGGCGGAAAGCTAGTTTATTTTATGATGTAATAAAAATGATTAAACAACGAGTTTAATGAAAATACTTCTAAGATTAAATGAATTAAATTATTTGTCCAAGTTCGGTAGGTCTTGTTTAACCAATATGATGTACCTTATATTATTCAAATATTTATATATGGATGAATTCTGATAATATATTTTAGTACTATTATAATCCTCTTTTAACCATTATATATACTACAACAGTGGTCCATATGGTCTTAGTGAAAGGGTCGTTCGGTCGCTCTTATTCATATTCTTTTACGATTCTCCCAAAACACGGCAAACGCAGCCTAAAGATAACCCAGGGGCGATGTGAGAGCTGTTGAATTTTACGATTCTGCTAAGCCGCCTTAAAGTCGGACCCTTTCTGGATATTTTGATTTATTTATAGGCGGTAGGGCGTAGGTAAAACGTGGTAAAAACAATAAACGTATGCTTATTGGCAACACTTGAGGAACCAAAGTGAATTAATAGAATGCAATCATGTATACGACTTTTACGATATTTCTTTATAAGCACTTAATTATAACATACATACATATCTACATAGCTTCACGCTGTATAGGGTATAGGGTAGGCAGAGGAAACCTAGTGTTAAGACACTCCGTTCCCCATTTTCCGCCAGATTGAGGCATTGCGAGCTGAAAGGCGGAACTCAACACCGCGCTTTGCCTTGTTACCAAACCCAGGAAATGAAAACTTCCATTTCCTGGAGTGGGAATCGAACCCACAAGTTGTCGTGTTTACAGTCGCACGCTTCTGCCTCTGCGCCACGACAAACTTTAAATTATAACAATTATATCTTAACAAAATTATAGACTAAGAACTAGGTGTAGGGTGTAGTGTTATATTTTTGTGACCACCAAACAACTGCTAGATTTGATTTTAGGTATACATATATGTAAGCGATTAAATTACCGTCCACAGATATTAATGTTCATCATGACAGAATCTATTCTATTACGGCGGCGCGACGACGTCTCGATTTAGTAGACAGAGTCACAAACCACCCAATGATTAGGCCTAGTACTTTTCATACTTTAAAATATCCTTTTTAATTGAAAATAAAACAAAAATACACAATTAATTATATTTAAAATAAACCTTATTTATGAAAAATGTTTTAGTGATATAAAATCATAGTGCTTGAAGTTTGCCAGACCTAAATTCATAATACCAAATTTTTGTACTGTAATCATCGTTATGTAATACATTTATACTCGTGTGAGAAGACGCAGGTCGCATTAAGCACTTGTCGCTTTCGCTTCCAACACTTCATTGTAATGCTAATTTTGGGCAGCTCTATGAATATGGGGTTATCACCGCGTTCTTTTTACCACATCGTCCTTGCAGTTATATCACATAGGTATATTCTAGCTAATGAAGTGAAGTTCGTCCAATTTTTAGACAGATCAATTTAGCAAATATTTGGTAAGGGTTGCTTTTTGCTATTATGTATACGTAAAAATATAAAAAAAATACTTTATGGGCTTATTACGTGCGTTTCGAATTACAGAAGTCAAATCAAACAATATATATTAATACGAACCTTTGTTTGATTTCTTTCCTAATTCTCAATATATCTATATGCATACGCTACAGAGATTTATTTTAAAAGTAAAACATCTTAGGACTTATTTAACTTTGCCAGGAACCTTATTAAACATGTAAGAGTGAACGTCCGCATGTAATGGCTGAAGCATAAAGTAAAATTGACTTAAGCAATCTCACGGTTGCAGAATATCTGCGGCACGCGAAGCGGCAACAGAGGATAATTCA
>JAKGSA010001971.1:4733-29303 GCA_033558755.1 Philaethria dido | reverse complement strand
CGTCTAGGTATTCAACGCATTTATAACACCTCTGGTGTTGTAAATGCGTTGAATACCTAGACGATACAGATGGAAGGGGAGGATAATGCAGTAGTTCGCTATAGTAACAACCACATTCTGGGGAAAGGATGGGGTGGGATAGGGGAAAACCTGGCTTACATGCCATCGAACCGGAACACATCATAAGATATTTGGCGGTTCGTCTTTGACATGATAGTGGTCGCGAGCCAGACGGAGGACGAACCTCCTACAACCAAACAAGGTACCAAACGTAATTTTATATTCTATATAGCGTGCGAATAAGCTAAAAAAAAAAACAGTGTCTGTTTGTAAGCGCGATGTTGTTGGGTTCGATTCCCACTCGCAAAAATGATTATGGTCTAATTATTCTCTTTTGTGCCATTTTGGTAAGACATATGTAGGTATATGTATATCATATTTTTTAGCATTGTATATTCCACGCATTTCCATACAAAAAAGGATAATTATTTATCATATTTTTTTATTATATTCTTAATTCTACCTTGTAAATACATTTACTTCGAAGTAGTGTCATCAAATATAATTCTCACCTAATCAAATATAGGAAAAGTTATAACTACTTTTGAGTTCAATCACTTCTAAGCCAGAAAAGCATCCCGCTTCCTTCCCTCACAGCAGGGTAGTCGAAAAGGACCTAGCGTTAAGACGCTCCACTTACCTCTCGATAAATATTTATCTAATAAATTTATCACTATATTCCCTATTTCTATTAAAACATAATAAAAAATATGTTCTAATCTGTAAATACCATACCTGCTCTATGCTATTCACAACGGCTGCCGCCGCGTTGCTTGTCAAATTAGCGTCGGGAGCGATATACAGCTTATTACGTATTGTGCGGCTTCTGGACTAGTGACTTAGCAATATTAAACATGGTGATATAAAAATATTATGTTTATACTCTTTTGAGGAGAGCGGAGAGTGTAGTGATGTGATTTGCTTTAATGTTAGTGGAATTTTCATGTTAAGGGTATTTCTTCAAGATTTCATTCTTCAACTGATTCATATGGCCAAATATATTCGACACTTTTAGCATAATAAAACGTATTCCTATGAACATGGTGACATAGAGATCTCAAATATATGTTTTGTGGTGCACCTACTTTCATGGGATGAGGTAAGATGATACTAAAAACCTGACATGACTCTTGAAAGAACTCTTCTAGTCTGTAACCGAGAATATTTTTGATAAAAAAGAAACATATAGAACGAGAAATCATAAAAAGAATTAAATCACTAAAGTATGTGCAGTTGTATCTTTTACTAAAAAAAACAGCGAGTAAAAGTTGCGTTGAGTTCCGTACTTAACGTCTGCGGTGGCGCAGAGGTACAAGCGTGCGTAAACGACAGGTTGTGGGTTCGATTTCCACTCCAGGAAATGGAATTTTTCATCTCCTGGGTTTGGTTAAAAGGCAAAGCGCAGCTTCCAGTTCCGGCACTCAGCACGCAATGCCTCAATTCGGCGGAAAGTGGGGAACGGAGTGTCTTAACACTAGGTTCCCTCTGCCTACCCTGCTATGTATGTATATGTATATGTACTTAACACTCAATGTTCGAGACATTATCACGGAGTGTCTTGACACTAGGTTTTCTTTAACTACCTTGCTATGCGGCATATTATTATAAATATTGCTAATAAAAATACTGAATCACGTATGTATAATTATAAATTCTTGCTATTCGCGTAATAACCAACCTCCAATTATTAATTTTGATAACTAGCTATCATAAGGATAAATAAATTTCTATGAAATCATTTTCTACGGGTCACGATGATTTTACATTTATTGTCATGTAAGTACTATGTTGTGACTGTAGAGATAGCATCTCTGAACTCGATTAACCGAGTTCAAAAAAGACGGATGCGCACCACAACTGACGCTGAGGTTGTGGGTTCGATTCCCACTCTTATAAATAAAAATATTAAATATTTATAATAATGAATATTAATATTTTCATTTCCTCGTTCTGGTAACAGGGCAAAGCGCGGCGTTGAGTTCCGCCATTCAGCGCGCAATGTCTGAATTTGGTGGTAAGTGGGGAACGGAAATATTAGAACGGAGTGTTTTAACACTAGGTTCTCAGGTTCCCGTTTACCCTGTTATGTCCGGGATACAGCGTGAAGCTAAAACAAAGGAAGTTCTAAATTCGACTGTATTTTTTTTGATAATATATACCTTTTTAGGTGAACTAATTTTGATAATTCTCTTTTTATATGATAGCTAGTGTTTTTGATATGGTCCTATTTAGATTTAGTTAAGAACTTACGAGTAGTTTATGAGTTATTCGTAATAATTTTATTTTTTATAATAGTGAATTTTCTCTTATGTACAGATAAGTTGGTTGTAACCACATGAGTATATTGTTACTGACTGATTCACTTCTCGCGTTAGTTGTAAGTTTAAGTCCCTCTATAGATATTTGTTTTTTTTTTAGCTTCACGTTGTATCCCGCATATAGCAGGGTAGGCAGAGGGAACCTCAGAACCTAGTGTTAAGACACTCCGTACCCCACTTTACGCCGAATTGTGGCATTGCGTGCTGAGTGGCGATACTCAACGCCACGCTCTTGGTAATTTTTATATTATTTTTAAATCATAATCCATTCCATCCATCCATCCATAATCCATGTATTTAGTGGCGGAACTCAACGGCGTTGAGTTCCGCCACTAAATACACTAAATACACTATATTACACTATATATACACTAAATACACTATATCGCGAATTCAGGTGAATTTAAGAGATCTCTGACACTACCACTGCTTAGAATTCGAGTGGAAAATGCCGAACGGAGTGTCTTAACACTATGTTCTCTCTGCCAGCTATGCAGGATAAAAAATTAAGCACCTTTTTAATATGCATGCATGTATAATATAGAATAATAAATAATATTATCGATGCATTTATAATTCGTACCTAATAAATAACTACGGCGTCTCGCTGTCTATAGTCACGTAGACAAATGTTAAAGCTTCTGTTCAAGTTGCGATTGTTAATTACTTCCTTATGCGATTATTATGTCGTTTCCCTTAATTTGATACATTTTTAGTATAAAATAGTTAGATAGGGAGAATTTAGTGTTAAGACACTCCGTTTTCCATTAAAATTTTGGTAACATTTTAGCTTTTTTTTCCCGCACATATCAGAGTAAGCAGAGGGAACCTGAGAACCTAGTGTTAAGACACTCCATCCTATTATAATTTCCGTTAATAATTTTTTGCCCAATTGAGGCATTGCGTGCTGTGTGGCGGAACTCAACGCCGCACTTTGCCTTGATTTTGGTAACTAAACAAAATTTAATGAATTATTTTATACTATGACAATTTGTAGCTCACAACTTCATTTGAGAACTATTAAACGCAAAATTACGTTCTTTTCCATTTCCGTAGGAATTTCATGAAAGCCTCTTTTAGTGCATCCTTACACTCCCCATGGAATGCCAAATTTCACGTTTCTTTCTAAGCGTAGTCGTTTTAGTTCTGCGTATGCCTTAATTCAGCGGAAATTGGAAACGGATTGTCTTAAAACTAGGTTCCCTCTGCCTACCCTGCTATATACGGGATACAGCGTAAAGCTATGTATGTCTATCAGCTGTCAATCACTTAGTAACCAAAGAATTTTAAATATGAGAACGTAGTGAGATTCTCCCTGTCTGCGAGTGTTGAAGATTTTCTTATGTAAAGTATTTTTCAAAAATCTATGAACGGTGTAGAACGGAGTGTCTTAACACTAGGTTCTCTTTGTCTGTATTTCAAAGCGAAATATAAAGAAAAAAATTAGTGTAATAGTAATAATAACAAACTATTATCACTATCAATGCTGATGCTCTTGTTATCACCTTAAAAATATTACCCTTAATATATACTGGGGAACGGAAATGTTTAAAGAGAATGGAGTGTCTTAACACTAGGGTCCCTGGTTCCCTATGCCTACCCCGCTATATGCGGGATACAGCGTGAAGTTAAAAAAAAATATTATTATTATAACTACTAGTAGCAATGGTGATGCGTAACATGCGCGTTACCATGGTAACGTTTCCAATTATTGTAAAAAATGTCCTCCTTCACTTCTCTATATAAAATAAGTATCCCAAATTTTATACTTTATAGTTCCTTCAATTTTTGTAACAGTATGATGTTTTGAATGTCATATTTTTTCCCCATACTTTTCGTGAAAAAATATCCAAAAATTATACACTTCGCTTTATTTAAGTCGCAATTAAAGGTAGCTAATCCACCAGGTCGTCGTGTCATAGTGGACACTTGGACAAAGACTATAAACACGTTTGGTTTTGGGTTCGATTCTCACTTGGAATTTTGCCATTAACTCCATACACAATATTCGAGACATTGTATTTAATGGTTGGTACTACCACACAGAGAACGGAGGGTCTAGACACTGGGTACTCTCTGATTAACCCAATCATGTACTCTACACAGCAGCTCTAAAACCACATGAACATATTTTTTCCACGATCAAAATATAAGGAAAATATATCCTATAATTACAATTACAAGCTTGAAATCACAAAAACTGATATAATTACTATGATGGAATCACGTAGCGTTTATTGTAATATGTGTGTGTCTATTGAATATAACGTTTCCAGTAAATGCACTATTAATGGGTTGCTAGAAGGAAATATGCTTCCATATATTTAGGATGTGGTTTTTTGAGAAAATGAGGAACAAAATTATCTTTTTTTTCCTGTAGCAAAGTGCAGAGAGAGAGATTTATTATTTTTTAGCTTCACGCTGTATCCCGCACATAGCAGTGTAGGCAGAGAGAACCAGAGAATCTAGTGTTAAGACACTTCGTTCTTTTTTGACATTTCCGTTCCCGTTTTCCGCCGAATTGAGGCATTGAGTGGCGGAACTCAACGCTATTACATAATTAAAATTTCAAACTATGATTTCACATTAAAGAAATGGCTAATCGAGAAGTCGCTTTATATTTATAGCGAGTTCATAGAAAATAACATTACTCGTACGTGTAATTATAGTAATTATTTTTTTTTTTTTGTTTACTTAAAATATTGAATCCATACAATACCTTACAGGCATATTTTAACATTTAATAATGTAAAATGACTTGACAAATTTGATCTGAAAATGACTATGATTATGATTTTAAAAATCAGTATTTCTCCACCCTCCTTCCAAAAGCCTCCGAAATTGTATTATACAATAGTTTATCCTAAAAGTACAATCGCTCACGCGCACGCCACATTAAGCGGGGCAAGACCTATCACTCACGCTCCCTAGAGAAATATACGAAAGAGATGCTGTTAGGCATTTTTCCTGTAAATGCTATGATATAATATGTTTTCACCTTTAGTAACAATGAAGACGAACGTGCTCAGGTGGTTTGGGCACGTCGAGAGGATGAGTGATGAAAGAATGGTGAAAAAGATATATGAAGCAAAGGTGAGCGGCACGAGAGGTAGGGGGAGACCTCGGTTGACCTTCGAGAACACAGTATCAATGATACTGGAGGAAGGTCACATAAAAAGAGGTATGCAGGGACGGACCGTAGCGTTTAGCGCTCCGTTCTCTCTGACTACCCCGCTAGGGATAAAACGTGAAGTTAGGTTGGTAGGTTGACCTTTTCGGCTAATATCGCCTTCTATTAGATAGATAAATAGAATCTAGTGTCAAGAAGGAATCTAGTGGATGGAAAGAGGTGAAAAGACTCCTTTTTCAATTCGAATTTTCAAATGATTATTTTCAAAATATTGCGTGTTAAATTGCGGAATTAAACGCCGCGCTTTGTCTAACAATACAATTTATAGTTAAAAACACTTTATTTGCTTATAAAAATTCTCGTACAAATTTTAACACATGATTATTATGATGAAGGTAATATTCAAATTCTTATCAATTATTATATACTACATACATACATAACTTCACGCTGTATCTCGCATATAGAAGGTTAGGCAGAGGGAACCTAGTGTTAAGACACTCCGTTCCCCACTTTACGCCTAAATTAGGGATATTGTAAGTTGTCAGTGAAACTCAACAATGCGTTTCATTTTACAATATTTAAAAAAAACATATAAAGAATTTCTTTTATAATTTTTTATAGTATTTTAAAAAATCTGCCTATATTTACTGGAAAGCCAGCTTAAAGAAGCCATGGCATCTCAGCTTATTATTGAAGCATATGAAAATTTTGCATCCGTGAACAAATACAATATCAGTAATATGCTATAAATTAAAAAGGACTTACAAGTAATCATGGGTTCGATTCCCGATTGAAGGTGTATATTTAAATTGAGCTATTTTTAACTAAGTCCAAAAATAAGGAAGTTCTCAGTTGGAAAAACCAGTTCTGATAAAGAAATTTTATTTTGAAAAAAAAAGCAACTGTTGAGTTTGTTGCCGGCTCTTCTCAGGAGAACTGCCTTCCGAGCCGGTGGTAACTTCCGTTAGGACTGACACGACTGACACCTATGTAAAGTGACGATTCGAAAGTGCTTGTAATAGCCTACCTGAATAAAGAATATTTTGATTTTGATGATCCTTTTTTAATATGATAGCTAGTACTTCTGATATGGTCCCATTAAAATTTACTTTCACCGACAAGTAGGTCTTAAGAGAGGTCATAATAATTATACTTTTCAATTCATTTTATTTAAAGTCGGTTTTCGTTTTTTTGTTAAAATTTTAACTATTTATTAGCCTAAGCCTGTCATGGCGCAGAGGCACAAGCGTGTGACTGCAAGCGCGATAGATTGTGGTTTCGATCCCCACTCCAGGAAATCTAAAATTTTCATTTCCTGGGTTTGGTAACAAGGCCAAGCGTGGCGTTGAGTTCCGCCACTCAGCACGCATTGCCTCAATTCAGCGGAAAGCGGGGAACGGAGTGCCTTAACACTAGGTTCTCAGATTCCCTCTGCCTACCTGCTATATGCGGGATTCAGCGTGAAGCTAAAAAAAAAAGAAAATTACGCATATTTTTCCTTTTTCATCTTCATCTAGCATGTTTTACATTTTTCAAAATAAGGAAAACTAAAGCCAATGTATCGCATTTATTATAATATTAAATTCATACATAACTTGTGTTGTTTTGATAAAAACTTCTAAGCAACATAAGGAAAAATGTACAATTAAACAAACCTCATATAATTATGATACGCGGAAATTCTACGAACAAGTCAATGAACTTTATTATTTATTATAGTTATCTCTGCTACATACTATACTAGTACTTCCGCTCTAACAAGATAAAGCGCGGCGTTGAGTTCCGCCACTTAACAAGTAATGTTTCGAATTCGAGGGGAAAGCAAACGGAGTGTCTTGACAATAGGTTCCCTTTGACTACTCTATGTGGAATAATGCCCAAAATATACATATATACATAGCTTCACGCTGTATCCCGCACATAGCAGGGTAGGCAGAGGGACCCTGAAAACCTAGTGTTAAGACACTCCGTTCTCTTTCAGCAATTCCATTCCCCACTTTCAGCCGGATTGAGGCATTGCGTGCTGAGTGGCGGAACTCAACGCCGCGTTTGTTTTGTTACCAGACCAAGAAAATGAAAATACTAAATGTTATTTAGAATTTTCAGTTCCTGGAGTGGAAATCGAACCCACAACTTGTCGCGTTTACAGTCGCACGCTTGTGCCCCTACGCCACAACAGACGTTAGTTCGTGATTATAATATATGCAATAATCAGAATTTTAACAAAAAACCCACTTAAAGTAAAATGCACTAAAAATAAAATTATTACGAATAACTAAAAAACTAATAGGATCACATCGGAACCACTAGCTATGGGTATCATATAAAAATAGATTCACCCACTAGAAATTTATGGTGTAACATATACAAAAAAAAATCGATTTTTTATTTGTGTATAACGGATGGCAAACGAGCAGAAGGACCATCTGATGCTAAGTGGTTACCTTCGCCTATGAATATCTACAACACCAGAAATGTTGTAGATGGGTTGCCGACTTTGACAGTAGTCCGCCATCGGAACCACCACATTTTTGGGAAAGGTTGGATGGAAAAGGGGAAAACATTGCTTACATGCCATCGAATCGGAAACCGTTAGATTATAGGCGGTTCATTTTGGACGACGAACCAACCCAGGTGGAGGACGAACTTCCTAACACCCAACTACTGGGATACCCGCCTCTTACGGGACGCTACCCAGCGGCGGAGGGGAATTGTATTTTAATCCCATCACCTCACCGGGAAAATTTGAATCGAGAACATTTCTTTTTTATCAAGTCAGTTAAAAAGATATAGGTACTTGGTCATCGTACTACATTGCAACAGACTATACGTCCTTGTAATGTTTACTCACATTGTGAGCTTAGTGATTATAATATATGCAAAAATGAATGCACCGTCAAAATGCACTTTTTGTTTATCATTCGAATTCCAACTTTAAGTCTAGGGGATAGGGTATATATTCATGTGGCTGTTTTTTAACGTCTTTAATGCAAGGATAGCGGTGGTAAACAAACAAATATTGATTTTGCGGTTAAGACGGTTGATTAATGACTCTCTATATGTAAAGTGATTTTGAAATAACTTAATAACCGGGTTATTCTATACCTATTGATGCCTGTCGTGGTGCAGAGGTACAAGCGTACCACTGTAAACGGGTAGTGGGTTCGATTCCCACTCCAGGAATTGTAAGTATAGTATTTTCATTTCCTGGGTTTGGTAACAAGGCAAAGCGTGGCGTTGAACTCCGCTAATCAGTACGCAATGTCTCAATTCGGCGGAAAGTGAGGAACAGAGTGTCTCAACACTAGGTTCTCTGTCTACCCTGCTATATACGGGATACAGCGTGAAGCTATAAAGCTTATAATCACATATCTTGGTCAAACCGGATAAACTTCCCCATACAAAATAAAGTTAACAATGACTTTTGCAATGAGATATAGAAATAATTTTGTATGACGGAAACTACTTAATAACAACAAGTAAGACACTTGTTAATCGGATTAATGAGGATTACTGTAAATGTCAAAATTTCATTGCCGTGTACACAAAGACAGTGCTTTGTCATGTATATATATAGTTGTTTTGGAGTTATTCGTAATGTGTTTAGTGAATTTTATTTGGCGGTGATTTTATTATTGTGTTTTAGCTTCACGCTGTATCCTGCATATTGCAGGTTAGGCAGAGGGAACCTGAGAACCTAGTTTTAAGACACTCCGTTCTGTTTCATCAATTCTATTCCCTACTTTCCACCGCATTGGTGCATTGCGTGCTGAGTAGCGGAACTCAACGCCGCGCTTTGCCGTGTTACCAGACTCAGGAAATCAATATACTCAATATCATTTAAAATTTTCTGTTCCTAGTGTGGGAATCGAACCCACACCTTTTGCGTTTACAGTCGCACGCTTGTACCTCTGTGCCACGACAGACGCTATTATACTGTTTTGATAAAATGTTAGTTAATCTTAATTACAATTATTTATAGGATGAATAAATTATAATAGGCAATGTACAGGCGAAACTACTGGCCTTAGAAAGCTGTTTGAACTCCAAAGAGTGGATTTCCCGAAATATATTCCCGGAAACGGGAAAAACAACAAATGCATATTTCAAATATTGAATTGATATTGTTTCCATTTCCCCACTCTGATAAGATTCATGATAAAAAAAGGTGGCATTATGTTTTGACAATCAACACGCAATGTCCTAAACTCAATATTTTATAAAATATTCTGTTCCTGGAGTGGGAATTGAACCCACAACCTGTCGCGCTTACAATCACACGCTTGTGCCTTCGCCACGACAGGCGTATTACACATATAGTTTGAAAATTTCTCAAAAACAAGTTTAGCTTCAAACACAACCTTGGCAAAACGTATTAATCTGTCTAGGACCTAAGTAAATTATGTTTGCTGGCATTTTAACATGAGGAGCAATGTCAAGCTCAAGGCTTTTCGTATAAAATTTAAAGGAAGTGCAATAGTTAAGAATCGTCCTTTGTAAAATGTAAGGTGACTTCTGTAATTAAGGAATGATTTAGATGCTAATATTATTGCCTTGTGGCGCAGTAATAACGTCTGATAGGTAAGGCCATTGGTTCTGGATTCGATTCTCACTCCAGGGAATGAAAATATTGAAAAATAGTTAGTATTTTCATTTCTTCGCTATGGTAACAATGCGAGGCGTGGCGTTGAGTTCCGCCACTCATGTAATGTCTTAATTCGGCGGAAAGTGGGGAACGGAAATGTTAAAATAGAACGGAATGTTTTGACACTAGGTTGTCTTGTTCCCTCTGCTATGTGCGGGATACAGCGTGAAGTTAAAAAAAATAGAGCCTTTGTGGCGCAGTGGCAGCGTTTGACTGTAAGCAAGATAGGTTGTGGGTTCGATTCTCAATAAGGAGTAAGATTTATTACTAACCTTATATGTGTATGTATGTATATATCTTTTGTAAATATTTCTTTTATTATAGGTGAGGGTCGTGTAGTGCTACTGGATCTTTTTAAACATGCAATTTCTCATATTTTAACTTTCTGTCTTTTTTACCGATGACTCCTTCGAATTCCATACAACGTTACATTGGCGAAGTGATTTGTGCTGAACCGGTACGGTCAAAGAGACATAATTAAAGAACTAAACTATAGTAAGGGTATATTTAAAGTATTATTTTCTAGCTCGCAATGTCTCAGCTTCAAACGGAAAGCGGATAACGAAGTGTCTTAACTCTACGTTCTCTTTGCCTATCCTTATATGAAGGACAAAGCGTAAAACTGAAAACATAATAATAATATTATGAAAATGACTCAATGCCTCGGTTCGGCGGAAAGTGGGGAACGGAAATGTTAAAAAAAGAACGGTTTTGTTTGGTGGTAGGAGGTTCGTCCTCCGTCTGGCTCGCGACCACTATCATGTCAAAGACGAACCGCCAAATATCTTATGATGTGTTCCGGTTCGATGGCATGTAAGCCAGGTTTTCCCCTTTCCCACCCATCCTTTCCCCAAAATGTGGTGGTTCCGATAGCGGACTACTACATTGCCCTCCCTTTCCATCTGTATCCTCTAGGTTGGCAACGCATCTAGTACATCTCTTGTGTTGTAGATGTTCATGGGCGAAGGTAACCACTTACCATCAGGCGGTCCTTCTGCTCGTTTGCCATCCGGTATCCATAAAAAAAAAAAAAAAAAGGAGTGTCTTAACACCAGGTTCTCTGGTTCTCTCTGCCTACCCTGCTATGGGGGAGACAATACAAAATACAATGCAAAAAAAGCAGATTTTCCTACGCTATTGCTAGTCCATTAACAACGATCAATATAAAAAAAATGACAAATGATAAAACCCGTAATTATTTCTTTGAACAACTATATATTGTTGTAATTATTACTACAATACCTTGTATTACAACTATAGTATATTTCATAGAATTGATAAAGAATAGAATTTCTAGTATAAATATTTATATACCATTTAAAACGTAATTGTAAAATAACAACAATACTGGCAAATTACTTTTTTTTTATCCCGCATAGATAGAGAAATTCTAGTGTCAAGTCACTCCGTATTACACTTTTCTCTTGAAATCGAGACAGTTGTGAAACTCAACGTGAAACAACTTTATCTAAAGCGGAGTAAAGAAAACGCGTATCTTGGCGCAGAGGCACAAGCGTGCGACTGTAAACGCGACAGGTTGTGGGTTCGATTCCCACTCCAGGATATGAAATTTTTCATTTCCTGGGTTTGGTAATAAGGCAAAGCGCGGCGTTGAGTTCCGCCACTCAACACGCAATGCCTCAATTCGGCGGAAAGTGGGGAATGGAGTGTCTTAACACTAGGTTCCCTCTGCCTACCCTGCTATGTGCGGGATATAACTTGAAGTTAAAAAAAAAAATCGAACACACTACCTTACCAATTACCACTGCACCTAAAGGAACTAAAAATAGCACATTACAAATAAAATGCAGCTTGACAAAACACATTACGTAGTATTAAGATTAAATTATTGTACTGTTGTGACCTCAGTCGCTTCCTCATACGCAAAATTTGTACTTTCATGGCCTTCCGTGTACATCGCTGTTTATGCAAATAAAGCGGTATCACTGTCTATACAAGGCCCCTTTGTTCAATGATAAATAGTTATAATTGATTTTTAACGCCCATGTAACGCAAATGTTCAATATTTAACTGAATGTTGTGTGACTCAGTTCATTTCTCATTAAAAAATAAAAATTACTAGACATATGGCTATATTTTTTTTTCAGTTTCACTGTATATACCTTATATATCACGTAGCAGGGTATGTAAAAGGAACCAGAGAACTAAGTTTAACGCCTGTCGTGGCGCAGAGGCACAAGCGTGCGACCGTAAGCGGGTCAGGTTGTGGGTTCGATTCCCACTCTAGGAAATGAAGTATTTCCATTTTCTGGGTTTGGTAACAAGGCAAAGCCCGGCGTTGAGTTCCGCCACTCAGCATGCAATGACATCATATAGATCTAAAAAAAAAGGTTATTGCCCAAAATTCGATAGCGAACTTACTAAATAACTTGACATCCTTCACCACTTTCCCTACATATATAGACTTGACTAAAAATTACCGGCTTCCCTAAATATGTATAAATCGGCTTCCCCAAATATACATCCGCTTCCCTACATATATTAACCGGCTTCCCTAAATATACATCAGCTCCCTTTTATTTACCGGCTTGCTTCGGTCTTTCTGCTGGTTTGCCATCCGTTATCAATGAAAAAAAAGAATGTATTGACTCTATTTTCTCTCTGTCATGTTGCATACGTGACCTATGAAACGTATTGCTAAATAACATTACAAAGATTAAAAAGGTTACTGTTTGTCGATATCTTATCTCATTTCACTCATAAATATTAAATAATGTGAAATATTTACTGTTTACAAATATTTTTTAATATTATTTTCTAGTAGCATATATAAACAATTGAAAATATATTCTGTATGTATATATATTTTTAAAATGGTAAGCCGGTATATATTTAGGGAAGCCGGTATACTCATACCTTAATTAAAATAGCTTACGACCCAAGTGTAGGTTTAAGGGGCCCCATTAGAATTTGAAGTTAAAACCTGCTATTTAAGAGACGCGAATACCTAGTGTTAAGACTCTCCGTTCTCTAATTCTAGACATTTTAGGTTAAGTGGCGGAACTCAACGCCGCGACAATTTTGTTTTAGCAGAGCGAAAAAAATGTGCCTAAGAGAAAAATACATATAAATTATTATTTACTGAGTCTATAAATGTAAACATAAGCCAACTCTCGTTCTCCTAAAAATATATATACAGCTTCTCACTTTATCCCGCAAACAGGGTTGTCAGAGTAAACCTAGTGTCAAAACAGTGTCCGTTCGCTGCTTTCCGTCCATATGTGGCGGAACTTAACGCCGCACTTCGTCTTCTTGCGTCTTCCTAAAGCGGAGTTTTTTTTACTTATATAGGATGGCAAATGAGCAGAAGGACTACCTGATGGTAAGTGGTTACCTTCGCCCATGGACATCTACAACACCAGAGGAGTTATAAATGCATCGCCGATCTAGTTCAGATGGAAGGGAAAGGAAATAATATTGGCTGCGGCAGTGCGCCAATTGCATCACCACATGCTGGGAAAGGGATGGGTGGAAATAGGGAAAACCTGGCCTACATATCATCGAACCGGAATACAATAATCAATAGATATTTGGTGGTTCATGAAAATGATTTTCTTTAACCGTAACCATGACCCCGAGTGAGAATCGAACCCACAGTCTATCGCGTTTATATTCAGACACTGTGCCTCATCTCTCCTCTCTCCGTTATTATTTGATTACACTCTTTTACCTCAACATTATAGGTACGATGCAATTTATTAGTATTACACACATATAGTATACGTTCTCGTATAATTTGCGCACGCGCGAGTGCCATGACCTCGCTCAATGCTACGAGCTCACGTATATACAGATGTTTACGTTCACACTAGTGTAAATGTTGTTGATGTGTTCGATTTTGATACTATATGCATGATTTTTTATATTTTAAACACCCTGTATTTATGCCTAAATCGGCTGAAAGTGGGCACACGCGACGCGACAGTTTGTGGGTTCGATACCCGTTCGATTCCCATACCAGGAAATGGATTTTTTCTTGGGTTTGGTAACAAAGCAAAGCGCGGTATTGAGTTCCGCCACTCAGCACGCAATGCCTCAATTCGACGGAAAGTGCGGAACGGAGTGTCTTAACACTAGGTTCCCTCTGCCTACCCTGCTATATGCGGGATACAGCGTGAAGCTATGTAAGCACTAAGTGTATATAGGTTGGTATTAACTTACTTCACACTATTTTTTTTTTAGTTTCTCGCTGTACCCCATACCTAGCATAGTGTGCAGAGGGTATCTGAGAATCTAGTGTTAAGATACTGTGTTCCATTAGAATTTTCGTTCCCCACTCTTGTCCGAAATAGTTATTTCTCTCTTTTATTTTCTTTTTAATTTTTTTTTTTTTAGAGTCTCTATTAACTGGTACTTGGTGATACTTAATTTCTTGCTACCAAATCCCTTATATTAAGATTTAGATTTTGCATATCTATATAATTTGACAACGTACGTCATGATATTAATAAAGTAGTATTTTTTTTGTAACTTCACGCTGTATCCCGCATAAAACAGTATGCTATAAGCATATATAATATATGCAGGTTGGCAGAAGGAAGCTGAGAACCTAGTGTTAAGACACTCCGTTCTCTTACAACAGTTCTGTTCCCCACTTTCCGCTAAATTGAGGCATTGCGTGCTGAGTGGCGGAACTCAACGCCGTGCTTTGCCTTGTTACGAAACCAAGGAAATGAAAATACATAAATACGTTTACAGATTGGGCAATCTATGATGGATATTAATATAATTTTAACCATTATTTATTAAAAAAACATTAAAAAATAGTAGTCCAAGTATCAAAACTATTCAAAGTATATAGTATAATAAAATTGGCCATACACGATTACTCACGCACACCACACACATATACAAACACGCACACATAAATGCAAACAGATAATAAAATATTCGCGACTGTTCAACTCATGCGCACTATATCCGTGCGTGGTTTTGTCTATAACCATTACTAAAGTATATACATTGAAATACATACATACATAGCTTCACACTGTATCCCGAATTGAGGCATTGCGTGCTGAGTGGCGGAACTCAACGCCGCGCTTTGCCTTGTTACCAAACCCAAGAAATGAAAAATTCCATCTTCTGGAGTGGGAATCGAACCCAAAACCTGTCGCGTTTACAGTCTCCCGTTTTTGCCTCTGCGCCACGACAGGCGTTATACAAATACATATTAACTTTTTGATATATTATATTTCATATAAAACACAAAGCGGAGTGTCTTGACACTACGTTCTCTCTGATTTTCGGAATAAAACGCAAAGTTGATCTCTTAGATAATTAAAAAGGCAACTACAGTGTTTTGGACTCTCTTAGAAAAAGTCCTTCCTATAGACCTAGTTATGTAACATACATACATATATAGCTGTATCCTGCATATAGCAGGGTAGGTAGAGGGAACCTAGTGTTGAGACACTCCGTTCCCCACTTTCCGCCGAGACTTTTGTTAAGTAATAAAAGTAAAGTTGTAAGCATCCAAAAATAACAAAAAAAATGTATGGATCACAAATTGAAGAAGTGACAATAATTTAAATATATTCATTACCCGAGTGAGAATCGAATTTACGGCCATCTGCGCTTATGCCTAGACGTATTTGCGCCACCATGGTCTTAAATAATTTCCTAATAATATTAACGTTTTTTGTTCTTTGGCCTCACGTTGTATCCCGCATATAGCAGGGTAGACAAAGAGAACTTGAGAACCTGGTGTTAAGACACTCCGTTCCCTTCAGATATTCATTTTCCACTTTTCACCGAATTGAGGCAAAATTTGAATTATTTCTATAAGTATATACGTAATGACATATAAATTATAAATACCTAAGCATAATGCTTTTTCTTTTATCGTTTACCTCGAGACAGAAGACTCAAGGTTGCGCGTTAACCACTAAAAAAAACCCATTTGTGGTGTCATCAGTTTTCGAGAACACTCCTTTAAACACCGCACCCAGTAACAGTATATTGGGCCTGAACGTTTCGAGTGAGAACCAGTATCGCGATCATCTGAAAACCAAGGCTAAGTTGGCCTCGAAGAAACTGGGTGTCATCGCCAGAGCGAGACAACACTTCACGCCCAAACCCTTTAAGCCCTGAATAGTGTCAAAGCTCGGTCTCATATGGAGTACTGTTCTCACCTCTAGGTGCACCCCAGTATCAGCTTGAACCATTTGAGCCATATTTGTATACAACGCAGAACCATTAGAATCGTTGGAGATCCAATTATCTGAAATTGGCTTGACACTTTGGCTTTGCGTAGGGACGTTTACTGCTTGTACGTTTTCTACCCTATATAACGGGAAGAGTTCTGAGGAACTGTTTGACTCGATACCTGCCGCAGGACTTTCTAACCGCACAGTACGTCACAAACTTAAACACCATCCACACAACCTGGATACGTGGCACTCCAGTACTCTGCGGTTTCGAAAGAATTTCCTTCCACGTTCCACTGAATTGTGGAATCCATAGCCATCATGATAAAGTCAGTGTTCCTTTGCGTCACGATAAAAAATTTCGATATTAAATAAATAAGGAAATTCAATTTCTCTTATCTAAAGATAACAAAGTAAAACAATATGATAGTATAGGTCAATGGCACAAGCGGTTGTAATGATGCCAAAAAACTATACTGCTAGTAGATATATATGGCAATTAGCGTGTAATTTTAGTGACATTTTTTTCATTTCAGTACTTTAGTAATCAGAGACTACTTAGTGTCAAGACACTCCGCTTTCTGTCTAATTTTGAGACATGCCACTTCATCATGAATATCTCTGTGGTTTATAAAAGAAATAATATGGTTGCAACTCAGTGGATAGGTATATCAGTTCCACGTTTTATCACGCAGCAGTGACGGAACTGAACGCCGTGCTTTGTTTTACCAGAGCGTCGAAATGCAAATAATTTAAATATAATTATTTCCTCTAGTGGTAATTGAAATTGTATTGATAATTATATAGCTATATGGAATGGAAATTATAATCTTGAAATTATTTTGATTTCTCCGTTCTCTTTTTGGGTGTGACATATAATGTCTCGAAATCAAACGGAAAGCAGTGAACGGAGTGTCTTAACACTAGGTTCTCTCTGACAACCCGGTTATGCGGGATAAGCCTGAAGTGCATTTTTGCTTTTTAATCCTTATTAATTATAAATGCGAAAGTAACTCTGTCTGTCTGTTCCCCTTTCACACCTAAACCACTGAACCGATTTTGATGAAGTTCGGTATAAAGATAGAACTGAACTTGGGAAAGGACATAGGATGCTTTTTATTGCGAAAAAAAATGTAGAAGGGGTTGAAATAGGGGATGAAAGTTTGTATGGAAGTTACATATTGTCAAACATAAAATCATGTAAGATTGTTCAACTGTTTACAACTTTCACATCTAAACCACTTAGCCAATTTTGACAAATAGTCTAGACCTTGAAAAATACTATAGGCTACTTCTTACCATGTCGCGCGATATAACCGAATTCCACACGAGCGGAGCCGCGGGCGGAAAGCTAGTATACTATAAAAAGTACTTTAACAAAGAATAATTATTTATGTTAAAATAATTTATTATTTATAATATTATAAAATAGATAATACGATATACTCGAGTTGCAAGGCCTTCGATAACCGTTTGGATACTAGAAGTAAATATATTAGTCATTGGACAGATGCTGTTTACTCATTCCCCATATTATTGTTGTAGAAAAATAACTGTTATATTCCATGCGGCCTTCATATTAATTTATTCAATTTTTTATAAATACATACATACATAGCTTCACGCTGTATCCCGCATATAGCAGGGTAGGCAGAGGGAACCCTCTCGAGTCGAGTGTTAAGACACTCCAGTTACCCACTTTCGCCGAATTAAGGCATTGCGTGCTGAGTGCGAAATCCTCAACTTTCGCGTTTTTGCCTTTGTGTTACTAAGCCCAGGAATGAAAATTCCATTTCCTCCTGGAGTGGGAATCGAACCCACAATTCAGTCAATCAATTCTTTTTTTATATGAGGGAACTGTGATTTTTATTATCGTTATTACCTGTTTCTGGTTTAAAGAGATTTAATTTTATGAGAGATTTTTTCTTGCAAAGAAGTTAATATCAATTGCCAAATGATTGTTCTTTGAAATAATCTTTGTGTAGCAGAAATTTGTAAAAATCTCTTACAGATATCCTAACAACAAATAATAAGTTGTAACAAGTGTATAAGAATTTCGACGCCGCCGGATATAGAACAGCTTAGCTTAGTGGTCAAAGCTTGGATGGTTTTCTAGGCGCGCGTCTGAACCCGCCGTTCGCAAATTCTTCCTTATACGTTTATACTTCGGGATACTTATCTAAATCCAATAGGAGAATATCACGTTGAATTTCACTCTCATAACAGAAAAGAAAAGAGTCTTTGTCACTAAACCCTCTCTTCCTGTTATTCGAAAATATATCAAGTAAAGTCAGGATAAATTAATAGTATAGTATGGGTAACCACCAGCGTAGTAATATAGTGCATCTAATTTCCAGGGGCTCCCCGATTCGGCCCATTTATAGTAATCATATCATAAACTGCGTTAGTCGACTACGCTGCCATTTGACCGGACATGTGTATGTGTATGTATGTATGTTATATCTACTAATATTATAAATGTGAATGTAAGTTTGCTCTGTTAATACGCCAAAACTTTGTTTGGTGGTAGGAGTGTTCGTCCTCCGTCTGGCTTCGCGACCACTATCATGTCAAAGACGAACTGCCAAATATCTTATGATGTGTTCCGGTTCGATGGCATGTAAAGCTAGGTTTTCCCCTTTCCCACCCATCCTTTCCCAAAAATGTGGAGGCATGTCCCGATAGCACCACGTTATCATCCTCCCTTTCCATCTGTATCCTCTCACCAGGTTGGGAGCAACGCATCTAGTACATCTCTGTGTTGTAGATGTTCATGGGCGAAGGTAACCACTTACCATCAGGTCCTTCTGCCTGCCTGCCATCCTTGTATCCATAAAAAAAAAAAAAAAAAACTACTTAATCGATCATCATGAAACTTTGTACACATATTCTTAGATGTATTAAAAGGATATATGATACTTCAGTGCCAAAAATAATATTAAAAGAAAATATTTTGGTAGAGTTAATGATGTTCAGCACCCCATGTTCCCAATATATTTATCATGATCCTAGAGCATGGTAGTGGTTTCGTTTCCATTCTCAAACTCATGGGAATGATTATATTTAAATTGTTTTCTTTGGGTTTGCAACATAGAATGGTGCAAGCATGTTGAGTTCCGCTCCCTCAGCAATGCCTCACCTTCTGGCGGAAAGCGCATGCAAGAGGCAAACGGAAGTCTTAACACCAGGTTTCTCTCTTTCGATCTCCAAGAGAGACAAAACACTCTTTTTTCCACTCTTTCACTTCAAAATTCTGTTAGGCGTGTGGACTGTTGGAACTCAACGCAACACTTTTTCTCTCATCACAAAGCCAGCTAAATTCCAGCTTGAATCAAACTGCATAATCTACTCAGTTAGTCGCTTCCATCACCGGGCCATTATAGTATGTGTGTATAATATTAACTTACATACATATACAACTTCACGCTGTATCCTGCATAAGGAACCTAGTGTTAAGACACTCCGTTCCCCACTTTCCGCCGAATTGAGGCATTGCGTGCTGAGTGGCGGAACTCAACGCCGCGCTTTGCCTTGTTACCAAACCCAGAAAATGAAAAAAATCCATTTCCTGGATTGGGAATCGAACCCACAACCTGTCGCGTTTACAGTCGCACGCTTGTACTTTTGCGCCACGACAGGCGTAGTATATTTACATATAATAAAATTACTACATTATTAACTAATCGATTAAGAAATTAAACCTACAATCATCGTCTAATTAAGCAATAATTACATTTACTATGCAATATCCTATAGCTCGATAACATACACATCCGACCTAAAAACCGTTTACGTAACGATACTATTAGAAAAAACATGCGTGGGAGAGAATTATCTCTCACATAGTATGAGGTTGAAAGAAAATATAGTGATACGTCACTACATGTGCCACCCAATATATATATATATAACGCCTGTCGCGGCGCAGAGGCACAAGCGTGCGACTGTATACGCGACAAGTTGTGGGTTCGATTCCCACTCCAGGAAATGGAATTTTTCATTTTTTGGGCTTGGTAACAAGGCAAAGCAAGGCGTTGAGTTCCGCTACTCTGCATACAATGTCTCAATTCGGCAGAAAGAGGGGAATGGAGTATCTTAACACTAGGTTCCCTCTGCCTACCCTGCTATATGCGGGATACAGCGTGAAGCTATGTATATATTTCCATTTTTCCCTCTAGCAAAAGGTCCGTTGCTTAAAACGTAGTGTTTCATTCGGGCGGAAAAAGAACGGAGTGTCATGACACTAGATTCTAGATTTACTGCTATGCGGAATAAAGAGTGAAGTTACCTTTTTATAAATATATAAATGCTAACAACTGTAACCAGCACAGTAACGCAAAGTATTTTATGTTGAGTTTTGCCGCAATCCGCTTTAAATACTGTATGCAGGCATAATTGCATTTCTAGACGCTATTGTATGAAATTATGTGATGATATACGTCACTATTAAACGTTTATTTAGTTCTTAGTGCTTAGTGGTGTAGTTGATGTGTGTGTTTGTTTAACGATAGGTGTAGATTCGAATTTTACTGATCAAAAAATATGGAATGGAGTGTCTTAACACTAGGTTCTCTGGTTCCCTCTGCCTACCCTGCTATATGCGGGATATAGCGTGAAGTTAACAAAAAAAATATGATATATAACTATTTAACAGTTGAGTTCCATCACTCAGCCTTCAATGCCTCAATTCGGCGTTAAGTACGAAACGGTAATCTTAATAGAACAAAGAGTTTTTACACTACTGCGACTGCTTTGTGCGGGACACAATGTGAAAATAAAAAAATATATAATTGTAACCCCCTAACTTTATTTGCGTGAAAATAAAAACCCTTTCTGTCCCGTCTACGTTGGAATTTTAAAGAATCGTTTCTTAGTGCGCTTATACTCCCAAAGAAGCCTACATGCCAAATTTCAGCCGTCTATGGTCATTGTTTTCGTCTATACAGTGTACGTTGTATGTCAATGATTCAGTAATTTCAATAATATATAATTACTACATATAAACAATAGCAAATTATTTTTTTCCAATTTATTTTTTTCTGTGAGGGGACGGGGTTAGAATACAATTCCCCTCCGCCGCTGGGAAGCGTACCTTAAGACGCGGGTATTCCAGTAGTTTGGTGGTAGGAGGTTCGTCCTCTGTCTGGCTCAAAGACGAACCGCCAAATATCTTATGATCCTTTCCCCAAAATGTGGTGGTTCCGATAGCGGACTACTACATTATCCTCCCCTTCCATCTGTATTCTCTAGGTAGGCAACGCATCTACAACATCTCTGGTGTTGTAGATGTTCATGGGCGAAGGTAACCACTTACTATCAGGTGGTCCTTCTGCTCGTTTGCTTTCTGTTATCCATAAAAAAAAAGATAGAGAGAGAAGTTCGATCAATGGCAACGAGCATGAATTCATTTCAAACGAGCTCTTTAACCTACACTTAAATCCTAAGACCCAAATACTGCTCCGAACTCCTCTCCTCATAACATGATGACACAGTAAATTCATGGAATGCCAAGATTTTTTTTCTCTTAAAAGATAAGGTAATCATTTATTAAATAATTCATAATAAAGAATTTAATAAAAAAAGAAACCATCTACAAATAAAATATACTAAAAAGTAAAGTTATTACGAATAACTCCAAAACTGCTTATCAGATCTTCATTAAACTTAAATGGTATCACATCAGAAGCACTAGCTGTCGTATAAAAATAGTTTCATCAAAATTGGTTCACCCAGTAAAAAGTTATAACAAAACTAAAAAATGCAATCGAATTGATCATTGATTCAGTTAACAATTATTTCCTAACATTGTAGTATAATATTATCTTAATATAGGCAAAAAGTGAAAATCAATCGGTTGCAGCTGTGTATGACTCATACAGTAATAAACAGAAGAGCTATAAATGTATGTATGGAATTATGTCATTAGGCGTGGTATTTGGATTCGATTCCCGTGAAGAGAATAGGATAGCGGTGAACGGAGTATCCTGACTATAGTGTAGTGTATACATTCTACTGTGCTGGTTTTTTAAATCTTTTTAGTTATCCTGTTCGCTAGCGAGGATATAAAGTTCATATATTTAAAATAATTTAACGCCTATCGTGGCGCTACTGTAAACGCGACAGGTTGTGGGTTCGATCCCCATTCCAGGAAATGTAAAATTTAGTATTTTCATTTCTTGGATTTGGTAACAAGGCAAAGCGCGGCGTTGAGTTCCGCCACTCAACACGTAATGCCTCAATTCGGCGGAAAATGGGGAACGGAATTGTTGTAAGAGAACGGAGTGCCTTAGCACTAGAGTCTCTGGTTCCTTCTGCCTACCTTGCTATAGCGCGAAGTTAAAAAATAATATTAATAATTCTCCTCTCTAGTATAATTAGGCAAAGCGCGGCGTTGAGTTTCGCCACTCAGCACGCAATGCCTCAATCGGTGGAAAGTGGGAAACGGAGTGTCTTAACACTAGGTTCTCCCTTGCTGCCCCTGCTATATGCGGGATACAGCGTGAAGCTATGTATGTATTTATTAGCTACAACTGCGAAACAAGGAAGTTTCATAGCAATAATGTAATAGAAACACATGTACAGTTTAAACTTGTTAGTTGAATTCATTTTTTATAGAACATAATTACTATAATTGCAGTTTGTTCAGATAGAATCATTGTATTAAATGCATTATTTAATTACTATAGTATATTTTGTTTTTTTTTTTTTTTAATATTGATACTGATCACTACGGACACGTGGTCCGTACCTTTTGTCAACATTCATAATATTTTCATATCACTTAACTAAGCTTAGGAAATAAGTTTTTTTTTTCCCAAAAGAAATTTTTTTGTCCAAGTATTTTAGTTGCCTACTTAATTTTTTTTTTAACTTCACGTTGTATCCCGCATATAGCGGGGTAGGCAGAGGCAACCAGAGAACTTAATGTTAAGACACTCCATTTTCTTTCAACATTTCCGTTCCCCACTTTCCGCCAAATTGAGACAATGCGTGTTGAGTGGCGGAACTCAACGCCGCGCTTTGCCTTGTTACCAAACCCAAGAAATGAAAATACTAAATTTTACATTTCCTGGAGTGGGAATCGAACTCACAACCTGTCACGTTTACGGTCGCACGCTTGTGCCTCTGCGCCACAACAGGAGTTTTTGTTGGTTAAATGTAAAATCCTCTAAATCCCTAACTGATATTATAAATTTGAATGTAAGATTTTTAGGAAAAATAACTGACTTTAAATAAAATCCACTAAAAAGTAAAGCTATTACGAATAACTCAAAAACTAATCATGAGAACTTAACATAATTTAAATGAGATCACAATAGAAGCACTAGCTATCATATAAAATGAATACATTTACATACATAGCTTGCACGGGAACCTAGTGTTAAGACACTCCGTTCCCCATTTTCCGCCGAATTGAGGCATTGCGTGCTGAGTGGCGCAACTCAACGCCGCGCTTTGCCTTATTACCAAACCCAGGAAAAGAAAAATTCCATTGTAAACTTGCTCCTTTTGTGAAGTCGGTTAAAATGCTAATTAGTGCTATTTACATCTATGAAAAGATAACCTTACGGTAGTATATTGGAATGACCTTTTTGAAGATGCCGCATTCTAGCAACTTGAATAATAAACTGTCATTTATTTATGAGACATTATTATAAAAATGTATAACGCCTGTCGTGGCGCAGAGGCACAAGCGTGCGACTGTAAACGCGACAGGTTGTGGGTTCGATTGCCACTCCAGGAAATGTTAATCTTTTCATTTCCTGGGTTTGGTTAAAAGGCAAAGTGCGGCGTTGAGTTCCGCCACTCAGCACGCAATGCCACAATTCGGCTGAAAGTGGGGAATAGAATTGTTGCAAGAGAACGGAGTGTCTTAACACTAGGTTCTCAGGTTCTCTCTGCCTACCCGGCTATATGCGGGATAATGCGTGAAACTCACTCTCTGTTAAAAACAAAATAAAATAATAATATGGAACATGAAATATATAAACCTAAGGCAAAGCGCGACGTTGAGTTTCGCCACTCAGCACTCATTGCCTCAATTTGGAAAGTAGGAAACGGAAATGTTAAAAGAGAATGGGTTGTCTTAACACTAGGTTCTCAGGTTCCCTGTGCCTACCCTGCTATGTGCGGGATACAGCGTGAAGCTAAAAATAATAATAATAATAAGGTAAGGGGAGATCTCGGTTGACGAGAACACAATATCAATGATACTGGAGGAAGGTCACGTAAAAAGCATGAGGA
>JAKGSA010001970.1:18343-29318 GCA_033558755.1 Philaethria dido | reverse complement strand
AGGGTTATGTTTTTCGCGCGTATCATGTATGTTTGTAATATTATTTATTACCTCATATCTCCCAAACCCATGGACCGAATTATATATTTTAGGTGACGTTAGATATGTATTGATACTCCAAGTGTTCTTAGATATGGGACGTCACTCTTAATTCAATATGGCGCCCTCTAGAGACAATTACGTCATGAATAAAAACAAAAAAATCGTAGATGTGTACCGTGTGGGGTATCAAATGAAAGTACTTAATTAGCACATTTCAAATATATAACACATAACTAGCTTTTATAGCTTACTTTATTTGTATTTGCTTCCTAAATTTGAAGAATTGGTTCAGTCGGGTTTTTTGTTCTTTATAACTGTTTACTGGGTGAAGCAATTTTGATGATACTCTTTTTATATGATAGCTAGTGTAGATGTGGTCCCATTTCAATTTTGTTAAGATTTAGAGTTTTTGAGTTATTCGTAATAATTTAATTTGGCATTTTCTTTGAAGTCGGTTTTCTTTTTTTTTATCTTAATTATTTTAAATTATATACATTAAAATATTTGAACTTAGCCGGAATTAAACCCGCGCCTCTTGGCATAGCATTTTCGAAGGTTCGAATCCTACTACATACATACATACATAGCTTCACGCTGTATCCCGCATATAGCAGGGTAGGCAGAGGGAACCTAGTGTTAAGACACTCCGTTCCCCACTTTCCGCCGAATTGAGGCATTGCGTGCTGAGTGGCGGAACTCAACGCCACGCTTTGCCTAGTTACCAAACGCAGGAACTGAAACATTTCCTACCTACTTAACTTCACGCTTTGTCCCTAGCGGGGTAGTAAAAGAGAACGGAGCGCCAAACGCTATGCTACCTGCATACCTCTTTTGCCTCGTCCACAGTCATTAACCTCTTCATGCAAGCCCTCCGGGGGTCCTCATACTTTTTACGTGACCTTCTTCAAGTATCATTGATACTGTGTTCTCGAAGGTTAACCGAGGTCTCCCCTTACCTCTCTCGCCGCTCACCCTTGCTTCATATATCTTTCTAATTTCCTAAAGTGGGAATCGAACCCACAGTGTCGCGTTTACAGTCACACGCTTGTGCCTCAACACACGACAGGCGTTTTCCCATACAAAATTCTTTCGATAACGATACGAATACATTGTCGCAAGTTTTCGTGCTTGCCCTACCGGTAGAGCAAAACGTGGTGTTGATGTCAGGCTAGGTTCACTCTCACTAAGCACAAGCGTGAAAAGACACTGGGTTCGATTCCCACTTCAGGGAATGAAAATATTATATATTTATAATCTCGCTTTGGTCACACGCAATCACACAATGCCTCAAATAAGTGGAAAGTGGGGAACGGAGTGTCTTAACATTAGGTTCCCTCTACCAACCCTGCTATATGAGGGATACAGCGTGAAGCTATGTATGTATGTATGTATATTTAAATCAGCTGAAAGTGGGGAACGGAGTGTCTTAACACTAGGTTTCCTCTGTCTACCCTGTTATATGCGAGATACAGCGTGAAGCTATGTATGTATGTATGTATATTTAAATCAGCGGAAAGTGGGGAACGGAGTGTCTTAACACTAAGTTCCTTCTGCCTACCCTTTTATATGCGGGATACAGCGTGAAGATATTTTTTTTTTCACCCCAAGAATTTTCATAATAAGTTGAACTTTTTACAGAATGATCATAATAAAATGGAGTCATTGTCAAATTTAATCATAAAAAATAATGAAGAAATAACAAATGTTGTACATAATGAGGAAACACATAAGAATGTTGATATATCATTCATTAAAATTGAAGAAGATCATTTTAATGATACGTGTAATGATGATTTCTTAACAGATAATGATGATAGGGAAATGAAGGTAATTTTTATGTTTTTTTTTGTGGTAGTGTTTTTAAATGTAATACCCTGTACAAGTTAGCTTGATTTATGTGACAGACGGTCTAGTTATGGGAAACAGAAAATATCGATACTATAGTACGATGGAATGCGTAATTCAAATTAGAATATATATTTTTTTTTAATAAGGGTTATACCAGCTAAAGAGACCCCAACTACTAGCCAAACTACTGCCACTTCAACAATTTAAAGTTAAGATAAAGAACATATTATTGAAAAAAGTATATTATTCTGTCCAAGAATACTATAATGATGTCAATGTTGGGAATTAAATGCTGTTGACGCTCAACCGTGAGTCGGGAGGCTCATCATAGTTGTATATTTATTGTAAAATTTTGTTTGGTGGTAGGAGGTTCGTCCTCCGTCTGGCTCGCGACCACTATCATGTCAAAGACGACCCGCCAAATATCTTATGATGTGTTCCGGTTCGATGGCATGTAAGCCAGGTTTTCCCCTTTCCCACCCATCCTTTCCCCAAAATGTGGTGGTTCCGATAGCGGACTACTACATTATCCTCCCTTTCCATCTGTATCCTCTAGGTTGGCAACGCATCTAGTACATCTCTTGTGTTGTAGATGTTCATGGGCGAAGGTAACCACTTACCATCAGGCGGTCCTTCTGCTCGTTTTCCATCCGGTATCCATAAAAAAAAAAAAAAAAAATTATAAAGAGCAACTGTTGAGTTTCTTGCCGGCTCTTCTTAGCAGAACTGACTTCCGAGCCGGTTGTAGCTTCCGTTAGGACTGACACAACTGACAACTGACTGACACCTCAAGACACGACAGGCATTTTTATAAATATATATAAAAAAAATTACAGACAGACATGAAAAATGATATTCAGAGTGAGAAAGAAGGAGTCAATACGAAAGAAGACTTTAATGATTCAGATGACGAACCTCTTATAAAGAGGAAAGGAAAGAAGAGAAGGGAGAGTGAGTATATATTATAATAGTTTTAATTACCTATCTACCTAACTTCACGCTTTATCCCTAGCGGGGTAGTCAGAGAGAACGGAGCGCCAAGCGCTACGGTCCCTACATACCTCTTTCGCCTCGTCCACAGTCATTAACCTCTTCATGCATGCCCTCCGGGGGGTCCTCATGCTTTACGTGACCTTCCTCCAGTATATTTGATATAGTGTTCTCGAAGGTCAACCGAGGTCTACCCCTACCTCTCTTGCATGCTCACAAATATTTTGAATTTTGAGAACAATTGTTTAAGCAATGCGTATGCATTACATAAATAAAAGTGTGTGTCAAAACATTGTGTGTGTAATATTTATTTTATTATTTTAATGTTTTCTAATGTATTTTTAACTTCACGCTGTATCCTCGCATGGCAGTGTAGGCGCAGGGGAACCTAGTGTTAAGACACTGGGTGCTTCCCACTTTCCGCCGAATTGAGGTATTGGTGTGCTGAGTGGCGGAATTAACGCCGCGCTTTGTTAGCAAAGCCAGGAAATGAAAATACTAAACTTACATTTCCTGTATGAACCCACAACCTGTCGCGCTTCTACAGTATTTTAGCGAAATTCCATTATTATTACGTTTTTTTTTTCTTAACTTCACGCTGTATCCCATATAGCGGGGTAGGCAGAGTGAAACCTAGAGAACCTAGTGTTAAGACACTCCATTCTCTTTCAACATTTCCATTCCCCCACTTTCCGCCAAATTGAGGCATTGCGTGCTGAGTGGCGGAACTCAACGCCGCGCTTGCCTTGTTACCAAACCCAAGAAATGAAAAAATACTAAATTTTACATTATTATTTTTATTTAGTTGATACTTAAGAGAGCAAAGTAAAAACGAACTGCCTTCCGGAGTTATTTGCAATGACAGAACAAAACAAAATTGAAAAAATTAAATATGGGGAGTGACAGATTACAATTGGTTATGTTGTCTTGGGAAGAAGTTTTAAGTATATATATTTTTTTTTTTTTCATTTTCACGCTGTATCCTCATATAGCATGGTAAGCAGAGGGAAGCTGAGAACCGACGTGTTAAGACACTCCGTTCTATTGATACTTTCCGTACGACATTGCGTGTCAAGTGGCGTGGAACTCAACGCCGCGCTTTGTTCTAACCAGAGGAGAGAAACAAATCTCCACCCTGCTTTATGCGGGATACAGCGTGAAGCTATGTATGTATGTTATAATATTTCAATTGAAATCATAATCATGTCACAATAAATCAAAGTTTTGTCAAAATTATTATAATCTAAATATAGTTGTTATATTTCATAATATGTCATAATACTTAAATTATAATTGTGTCATAATCAAATCAAATTGAAGTTACTAAGCGACAACAAAAAGTAGTACCTCTTCTTTCGCTTTTTCTATTTTTAAATATAATATAAAGTGTCATCCTATTTCAGGTGGAAGAAGAACGTCAGAAAACACTTGAAAGTGACACTTTCAAGCGTCACAGTTATCGTTGTTATGACTGTGCTGTAGGCTTCAATCATAAGTGTAAATTAGATAATCATATGAAAAAACATGACAAGGTAAGTCAACGTCATGTCAGAATATGACAGAATAAATATAAAGTCAGAATTATATCAAAATTGGTTCATTATTTCTAGTAAAAAGTTTTGTAGTAATACATGGAAAGAAAATACAGTCGAGTTAATAACTTCGTCTTTTTTGAAGTCGGCTTAATGAGTGTTAAGTGACGTTTTGTGACGTGGTTGGAATGTGTCCATTGTACACGAGATAGTTTGTTTTTAGCTTCACGCTGTATCCCGCATATAGCAGGATAGGAAAAGGGGACCTAGTGTTAAGACACTCCATACACTTTCAACAATTCCGTTCCCCACTTTCCGCCGGATTGAGGCATTGCGTGCTGTGTGGCGGGACTCAACGCCACGCTTTGCCTTGTTACCAAACCCAGGAAAATGATAATACTAAATATTATTTTGAATTTTGAAATTCCTGGAGTGGGGAACGAACCCACAAACTGTCGCGTTTACAGTCGTACGTTTGTGCCTCAACACACAACAAGCGTTGATCCATAATAAGTTATATTTATTTTAATTTCTACGCTCTGGTGAGGAAACACGGCGTTGAGTTCCGCCATAGATATCCTGCTATATGCGGGAGATATTTGATTAAAAAAGTCTTTAGTCAATGTCATGTCATAATCAAATAATTATGACAAAATGATTATAATATGAATATAATTTTAAATTATTTCATAATCGCTTATTGTTTTATAATTATATTTTAAATTTATATATTTTGACCAGTTTTTTAATTTAAGTATTATTCATATATAATCTTTAGGATTTTTGGAAATGTTTGAGATACATAGACACGAAAGGCTTTTTATTATTTTTTTTTGTTTTTTGTAAATTTCTCACATTTAAAAAAAAATTTCTCGATTGTTTTCAAGTTTTCCAGATTTTTCTCATTTTGTCAAATGTCGTTTGCTTTTTTTTTCGGAATCCACAGTCTAACGGCACCGCAGAGTGCTCGGTGTGCCATATCTGGTGTAAGGACGCACACGCGCTCGCCGCGCACAGACGACGACACAGAGTCAAGTGAGTAGAGAGAGAGAGAAAGAGAGAGTTGTGTTTTACGAAATCCACCAAAATGACGTCATTCAATTGGTGGAGATGGTCGTAGGTTCCAATTTTATGCACGGCCATCATAGTGCAGTAGATTAACCTGTTAACGGGACATGACGTCATACATAAAAGTCCGTTACAATGGACACGACGACATTTTTCGTCATTAAAGCTAATAGTAATATATTGAACGCTTTACGTTTAAGCAAAAGTCGCTCAAAAATCTATGAAAAAAACGTCCCCATTGTGAAATGAGTTGAACAAAAGTTGATTCCCCGGTTAACAAGTTAAGTGTTATCATAAATATATTGTTAATGACTGTCGTGTGTTGAGGCACAAGCGTGCAACTGTAAATAAGACAGGTTGTGGGTTCGATTCCCACTCCAGGAAATGGAATTTTTCATTTCCTGAGTTTGCTAACTAAGCAAAGCGCGGTGTTGAGTTCCGCCACTCAGCACGAAACGCCTCAATTTGTAACTATATACCAATGTCGAAGCGTCCATTTAACACGATTCCCAACGGCGGAAAGTGGGGAAGGGAGTGTCTTAACACTATGTTCTCAGGTTCCCTCTGCCTACCCTGCTATATGCGGGATACAGCGTGAAGTTATAATTTATATCAAAGAAAATTTCCTTTAATCAAATGTGTTCACATCCATCCTTTTCTACACAAATATTTCTGTATTTTTATATATATTTATGTGTAAATATATACACAATATCTGTGTTTCCGCACAAACATCCATATATCCCCAAAAAATATCTGTATATGTATGTATTTATTTACTTACACAAATATTTGTATATCCCTCAACACAAAAGGTGCTCTCGGCTAACTCCAAAGGTCGTATATTTCCAATAGTTACTGTTTCGTGTCATGTGTTATATATTCATAGCAGAAAAAAAAATAACGTAGAAAGAAAATTGGAATTGTAAAAAAAAAACAAAAATGAATTGAGTATTGATTATCATAATATTATCGTCCACTTTGGCTCTATATATACCGGCTTACCTTTATAAAATATCTACCTTCTGCCACTGATATTTAAATATCTGTATATCTGCACACACAAGATGGCGTTGTACGTGGTGTGGTGCGTCGTGGTCGCGCGCGTCGCTGTGCGCCGACCACGTGTGGCGCGCGCACGGCGGCCCCGCGCCCACACACACGTGCAACTGCGGGTTCGTGGCGGGGTGAGTGATAGCGTGTTTGTACGTGTTTACGTGTGTAATGGATATAGGTGTAACTGCGGGTTTGTGGCGGGGTGAGTGTTAGCGTGTTTGTTATACTGCGTGAAACTATATAAAAAACTGTTATGTAATGAATATAGAAGCAACTGCGGGCTTGTGGCTGTAGCGGCTTTGTGAGTGATTGTGCAGTATGTATTTGTGTGTGTTTTTTTGTTTGTTTGTTTACGTGTTTGTATATTTTTGTGTTACTTTACCCTCATTTGTTTCTGTCTGGTTATGCAGTGGATACAAATGAAACTTGCGGCGCGGCGTTGAGTTCCGCCTCTCAGCACGCAATGCCTCAATTCGGCGGAAAGTGGGGAACGGTGTCTTAACACTATGTTCTCAGGTTCTCTCTGCCTACCATGCTATGTGCGGGATACAGCGTGAAGCTAAACAAAATCGCGTATATTTTAGGATTTGCAAATACATTTTTTTTTAATCTAGTTAAAATAATTTAATTTAATATATATATATATATATATTTAGTAATTTGAGAAATCGTATTAAGCGGGGTTTTTTGTTTTTTTGAAATACAGAACATTAGCAAAGTTAAGAAATCATGAAAAAAATCACGCGGAAAGACCGAAATGCGAATTATGTGGGAAATCCTTTAGAGATAAAACATCGTTAAAGACGCATTTATTGTAAGTATTCTTATTATAGGTGAAAAACTTAAATTATTGAATGTTACTTTTTCGTCCTCCGTCTTGTTCGCGACCACTATCATGTCAAAGACGAACCGCCAAATATCTAATGATGTGTTGCGGTTCGATGGCATGTAAGCCAGGTTTTCCCCTTTCCCACCCATCCTTTCCCCAAAATGTGGTGGTTCCGATAGCTGACACTACATTGTCCCCCCTTCCATCAGTATCCTCTAGGTGGGCAACGGATCTACAACATCTCTGGTGTTGTAGATGTCTATGGGTGAAGGTAACCACTTACCATCAGGTGGTCCTTCTGCTCGTTTGCCATCCGTTATCAATAAAAAAAAAAAATTAGTACTATTGGTTGTTAGGTTTATTTATAGCTACACAAATAATATTGTTAATGTTTATGTTTTTAGATTCATATAATATTTTCTCAGAGATTGAGTTTTTGAAATGTTGTATATAAAGTAGTTATAATAGGACGACATGTTACTTCTTTTGTGACAAGTCCTTTAATAAAGATTTAAAAAAAAAAGAGTATTCTAAATATATTATAAATGCTACAGTTGGTGTGTATGTTTGTTACACACAACTACTGAACACAACTACATATCAGTGGCGAGGCGTCCATACAACTCGGTTCCCACCGGCTTGCCTAACTTTTCAAAGTACGAGTACGATATCTAATTTTTTTAGATATCGTACTCGTAGGTCGCCAGGAAAATATTGGGCATTAAATTGCAAAAAAACAAGCTCTGATATCTTAAGGATTTAAAAAAAAAGTCATCGTCAAAATTCGATAGTGAAATTACTAAATTCCTTCACATCATATACCGGCTTCCCTAAATATATCGGCTTCCCTAAATATATCGGCTTCCCTAAATATATATACCGGCTTCCCTAAATATACACCGGCTTCCCTTAATTTACCGGCTTGCCTAACTAAAATTTTCACCCCTCGCCACTGCTACATATAGAGATCGTTGTGGCTCAGTGCGACTGTACACGATTGGTTGTGGGTTCGATTACCGCTCAGTGGAGTTATTATATTTCAATTATTTTAAATTCTATGCTCTGGTGACATAATAAAGATGTTGAGTTCCTTCACTTAACTCAGTGTCTCGAATTCCGAAGGAAAGCAAACGGAGTGTCTTAACACTATGTTCTCTATGATTACTACTGCTGTATCTAGTTGTAACTTTACAGTTATATAGTTTATTCATTAGAATAGCACATACACTGTGATTTAGGTGTAACAGGTTCAATTCTATTGGAACCGTTTTTTTTTTTTTATAAAGTTTAAATATTTATAAAGGCATAAGCGAGTGATTGTAAACGCGACAGGTTGTGGGTTCGATTCCATAATATTACATAATATTTAGTATATTTATTTCCTCTGGTAACAGAACAAAGCGCGGCGTTGAGTTCCGCCACTCAGCACGCAATGCTTCAATTCGGCGGAAAGTGGGGAATGGAGTGTCTTAACACATCGGCTTTCAGGTTCCCTCTGCCTACCCTGCTATATGCGGGATACAGCGTGAAAATAAAATAAAAGGGGTTAACATATTTTTGATACTTCGAGCAACACTTTTTTCTAATTTCAGCATTCACAATGGAGAAAAAGAGTTCGAATGTCCAAGATGTAATAAAAAGTTTTTATTTAAAAAAGCTATGGAGGTGCATTTAGTGACACACGACGCCTCAGCGCAACTATATTGTTATGTGGTAAGTATAAAATCAAAATATTCTTTATTCAAGTAGGCTGTTACAAGCACTTTCGAATCGTCTATTTACAAAGGTGTCAGTAGTGTTTTGTTTGGTGGTAGGGAGTGTGTTCTCCTGTCCCCCTCCGTCTGGCTCTCGCGACCACACATGCTATGTCAAAGACGGAACCGCCAAATATCTTAAGTGATGTGTTCCGTCTGATGGCATGTGTTTTCAGGTTTTCTCCCCTTTCCCACCGCATCCTTTCCCAAATGGTGGTTCCGATAGCGGACTACTACATTATCCTCCTTTCCATCTGTATCTCTAGGTTACAACGCATCTAGTACATCTCTTGTGTTGTAGGATGTTCATGGCGAAGGTAACCACTTACCATCAGGCGGTCCCTTCTGCCTGGCTCGGCCATCCGGTATCCATGTAAAAAAATAAAAAAAAAATAGTGTCAGTCCTAACGGAAGCCAAATACCACTGGAGGAAGGCACTTCTTGCTATAGAGCCGGCAAGATATACTAGCGAAGCTGCTCATATAACATAGAAGCCGATGGGAATCACCCATTGCATACCTTGTGAATTACTATAAATTAGTAGTATATTTATTAAAGCACGTTAGGGATATCTATAAAAAAACGAGATTGAAAATAGAAATTGAGATTGCAAAACAACAAGTAAAATTATGAGGCAGAAAATTAACATCATATACCATATACTAGCTTTCCTAAATATATAACGGCTTTTTAAATATATACCAGCTTCCAAATATATACTGGCTTTTCTAAATATATACTGGCTTCCCAAATATATACTGGCTTCCTTAAATATTTAGCCAATGGTTTTCTTAAACATATACTAGTTGCCCCAAATATATACCGGCGTCCCTAAATATACTGGCTCCCTAAGTATTCAACGGCTCCCCAAAAATATGTGGTTATAAACTCAGCCTAAGTATATACCGTCCTAAATATGTGACGGTTTTCCAAATATATATACTTCGGCTTACCTAAGTATACCGGTTTCAACATAAGTACTCGGCTTCCAGAACAGGTACTGTCTTCCCAAATATATACCGTCTTCTCTTAAATATATACCGGATTCCCTAAATATATACCGCCGGTTTCCTGGGTATACTGGCTTACATAAGTTTACTCCGTTTCTCTAAATATATACTTGGCTTCCCCTAATAATAATTTATAAATTCGTAGTAGTATAAACTATAAATCATTATAAGAAAAATTAGTGACTGACAATCACTAAGTTATGAATCACTTAGTGTCAAATAACTAAGTTATATGAGAGCCAATGGACTAACCACCCGTGATACAGAAGATCGTGCAAAGTGGAGTAGGTTGAGTAGGAAAGCAGACCCTGGCTAGCCGGTATAAATGCTAGCAAGAAGAAGAACTAAGTTATAAGTCCCCAAGTGTCATATCTCTAAATAATATATCGCTAAGTGGCAAATCTCTAAGTTACAATTCACTAAATGTCAAATCACAAAGTTCTAATTCACTAAGTGCCAAAACACTAAGTTACAATCCACTAAGAGTCAAATCGCTAAGTTATAGATCGCTAAGTCGCAAATCATTAAGTTACAAATCAATAATTAGCACATCACTAAGTGACAAGTCACTCTATGACCAATAACTAATTGATAAAGTAAGTCACTACTTGAAAAAGGACAAATGTCTATAAAAAAATTTTTTTCTAGGATTTTTTCTCAATGTAATCGTTTTATAAATTAGATAAAATTTACATTAAAAATATTTTTTGTGTGCTTACCAAATATATAAAAATATATTTTGTGTGTCTATTAAATATATGTAAAAATAAAAAAAAAAAAATAATCCCGCTGAGTTTCTTGCGCCGGTTCTTCTCAGGTCTGAGGCATTAAATTTAGTGAACTGGT
>JAKGSA010001970.1:0-18240 GCA_033558755.1 Philaethria dido | reverse complement strand
ATAATAATTTATAAATTCGTAGTAGTATAAACTATAAATCATTATAAGAAAAATTAGTGACTGACAATCACTAAGTTATGAATCACTTAGTGTCAAATAACTAAGTTACAAGTCCCCAAGTGTCACATCCCTAAATTATATATCGCTAAGTGGCAAATCTCTAAGTTACAATTCACTAAGTGTCAAATCACTAAATTCTAATTCACTAAGTGTCAAATCACAAAGTTACAATTCACTAAGTGCCAAAACACTGAGTTACAATTCACCTAGTGTCAAATCGCTAAGTTATAGATCGCTAAGTTATAGATCGCTAAGTCGCAAATCATTAAGTTACAAATCAATAATTAGCACATCATTAAGTGACAAGTCACTCTATGACCAATAACTTATTGATAAAGTAAGTCACTACTTGAAAAAGGACAAATGTCTATAAAAAAATTTTTTTCTAGGATTTTTTCTCAATGTAATCGTTTTATAAATTAGATAAAATTTACACTAAAAATATTTTTTGTGTGCTTACCAAATATATAAAAATATATTTTGTGTGTCTATTAAATATATGTAAAAATAAAAAAATAAAAAAAATCCCGCTGAGTTTCTTGCGCCGGTTCTTCTCAGGTCTGAGGCATTAAATTTAGTGAATCGGTGGTAAATTATTTGACGTTCAAAAAATGAAGCTTGTAACTTCTTATTTTGAATAAAATTATTTGACTTTGACTTTGACTTTGTAAATATATTTTTGTGTTTAACACACAAAAAATATTTTTATATATTTATTATATGAGCCTTTGATTTTAAAAGTGGGACAACTCAATTTTGTAAAAAAAAATAATTAAAGCTGAATCTTATTACAAATTAACATAAGATGGAGTTGTCTCACTTTAAAAATCAACGCATATATAAAAATATATTTTTGTGTTTATTAAATATATAAATATATATTTTTGTGTTTATTAAATATATAAATATATATTTTTGTGTTTGCTAAATATAAAAAATATATTTTCTTACATTTCTTTAAATATATTTATATTTTATTTTCTTTCTTTTTGTTTTGCTACACCACTTTTCTGTCATTCTTTTATAATAATCGATTATAGATGATTGCCTGTAAGAAATCGGTATCAGTGATAACGCCGCCATTGCACATTGACTTTCGGTACACACACAACATATATTAGAATTGTACACTTTTATGTGTGTGCAATAAAGTATCATAATTATTATTATAATTTTTTCATAAAAAAAAAAAACAGGTACGCTTGTCAGCTATGCGACAAGAAGTTCGTAAACGCGACCCGTTTGGACGAACACAACCTCGCAGTGCATCTCAAACTGACGCCCATCGCGTGCACGCTGCCGGGATGCAACTTTGTGAGTGTTGAGGGAGTGGGGGGAGGTATAGGGAGTGGGGAGGTATAGGGAGTAGGGGGAGGCATAGGGAGTAGGGGGAGGCATAAGGAGTGGGGGAAGGGATAGGGAGTAGGGGGAGGCATAGGGAGTGGGGAGGTATAGAGGGAAGAGAACCGACGGGGATTGTTAGGGAGAAGAAAGTGGCGTTGTTAGGGAAAAAGGGTGTGTTGTTAAGGGTAGTGTGGTGTAGTAGGGTGACTTGTAATGGAGGAAAGGAGAAAAAGTGAAAAAGGTTAAGAAGGAGTGGAGAGGTGTTTGTTAAGGGTGTGGGGAGGGGTCTTGTTAAGATGGAGGGGTAGGGGGTGATTGTAAAAGAAAGGTATGATAGAGTGTTGTTAGGAAGGATATGAAGGAAAGTTTTCTTGGAGATATTAAATGAAACAATTTAATATCGTTTTTGAAGATACATTTTTGTAAATTTGTTCGTAATGTTTCATTTGATTTTATATTTTCTGGAGTGGGAATCGAACCCACAACCTAACGTGTTTAGAGTCGCACAAGTCGACAAGTGTTACTTATTCATTAGAAAATGTACAAAGGATTGACACGTAGCGGGACTCGATGTCTTGTTATAATATTAATGACAATAATAAGTTATGATATGCGTTAAAATTTTCGACGTAGCTGAATAAAAACATATAGCTTAACTATAAGAGCACGAGGACGGAACACAAGAGACGTGGGTTCGTTTCCCGCTGTGTTTAATTTTTTATATGTTTTTTTTTTTCAAAAATTTTCTTCGTGTCCTAACTGTATGATTAACGCCAGTCGTGTCTCTGGAGAGTGTCGGAACTCAACGCCGCGCTTTGCCTTGTCACCGAACCCAAGAAACGAAAATACTAAATTTAACATTTCCTGGAGTGGGAATCGAACCCACAACCTGTCGCGTTTTCAGTCGCACGCTCGTGTCTCTGCGCCGCGACAGGCGCTATTCTCAACAATAACTGTAAGACAGTCTGTCGTGCAGTCGTAAAAGGTCCCCGCACGGTGTTGCGCACGCACCGCCGCATGCAGCACCGCGCCGCGCGGCTGCAGCGCGAACGCCATGTGTGCGACGGGTGGAAGACGTACACCGTGAGTGTACACAAACATACACATACAAAACAGATATACATAGACACAATCACATATAAACAAATATACATACAAACAAAACAGAAATATACAGGATAGACACACTAACAAAGACACATATACAGACTCACGATGAGTGTGCCGCCAAAACGGGTATATACACTAACAAAGACACATACATAATAGATATACATAGACACAAACCACATATAAACAAATATACACAAACAAACAGAAATATATATAGATAGACATTACACCAACAAAGACACACATACGTACAGATTCCACGATGAGTGTACACAAACGGGTATATACACTAACAAAGACACATATAACAGATACACAATAGACACAACCACATAAACAAATATACATACAAACAAACAGAAACATACAGTGATAGACACACCTCTAACAAAGACACATACGTACAGATTCCTTACCGATGTGAGGTGTAGGCCAAATAAACGGGTATATACACCTAACAAAGACACATACATAATATATATACATAGACACAACCATATAAACAAATATACACACAAACAAACAGAAATGATATAGATAGACACACCAACAAAGCGACATTACACAAAAGGAAAATGCAAACACCACACCTCTATATGCAAAGAGGCAAACACACTAGCCATAGATCTCCATTGATAGAGTGCACACAAACGGTATAGGTTAGATACACTAACAAAAGACACATACATAATAAGAAGGCTGGGGGGCATAGACACAACCACATATAAACAAATATACACAAATAAACAAACAGAAATATATATAGATAATAATACCAACAAAGACACATACGTACAGATTCCTCCACGATGAGTGTGTGTACAATCAAATGGTATATAATAATTAACAAAGACACATACATAACATAAGCATGGCTAGACACAACTACATATAAACAAATATAGCACATAACAAACAGAAATATGCCAGATAGATACACTAAACAAAGACACAGATATGTACATTCTCTCCCCAATGATGAGTAAGACAAACGGTAAGTATATTATCTAAACAAAGATACATATACATAACAGATATACATAGACACAACCACTATTATGAAACAAATATGCACACAAAACAAAACAGGAAAATAGAGGGCAGATAGTGATGACACCCAACAAAGACACATACAGACTCTTCCAATGATAGAGTGTGCACACAAACGGGTAAGTATACACTAACAAAGACACATACAAGATAACAGATATACATAGACACAACCACATATAAACAAATATAAGTTACACGCTGTAGTCAAACAGAAATATATAGATAGACACAATTCAACAAAGACACATATGTACAGACTTCATCAGATAGTACATATTGCACCGAACGAAGTATATCGAGTATTGCTATACACACACATATATAGCACCTTTAGAATTATAGGGGACGTACTCAAAATCATGATTTGAATTTTTTGCCACAAAACGAAATAAGACAACGATCTTAATCGATCTTTTTAAAGAAGAATATATATAAAATATAATTTTAAATAAATTATTTTGTTTTCAAAAAGCTAAATGTACAAATCTCTCGATTTGACTGTTTCCAAAACATGTTTTTTTTTAAATAAGTCACTATAATTTAAAGGTTCAATACAACACACAACACAATACAAATAGACAGAGCAAAACGCCCACAAAAGATGGCAGGAAACAGATATATATAGAAAAGCAGACCACAAACACCTGCCACAAAAAGAAAATCACACAAATATAATATAATAAAAATATCATTTTAAAGACACAAATACAAGAAACATGTTACGGAGCAAAAGCTTACTCCACATACTCAAAGCTTACACACATATCTATATTACCACCCAGCTAAATTGACCATGCTCACCACCACACTTTGGCCCAGATTTCATCAATCTTCCTTCTTCTTTTTGAAATCTTGGTTTTTTCTCTGTTGAGGGGACGGGGTAGGAATCTAACCCCTAGATCCCACTGGTGCATCCATTAAAGGGTCCAAGTAGGCAGGTAGTAGGAGGTTCGTCCTCCGACTGTCAAAGACGAACCGTAATCTAATGATGTGTTCCGGAAACATGGCATGTAAGCCAGGTTTTTCCCTTGGGCGCTGAGTGGCGGAATTCAACGCCGCACTTTGCCTTGTTACCAAACCCAGGAAATGTAAATACTAAACATCTCCTGTAGTGGGAATCGAACCCACAACCTGTCGCGTTTACAGTCGCACACTTGTGCCTCATGACAAGACAGTCGCTAATTAAATTCCTTTTTTTTTTATTTAGACTAAGAAGTGTCTAGAAGGTCACATAAGGACACACACAGGGGAGAGACCTTTCAGATGCACTAAGTGTCCCGCCGCCTTTGGATATGAAGCTGTACTCTACAACCATAATAAGTTGGTGCATTTGAAGAGTAAGGTGAGTAGAGAGAGAGAGTATGAGAGAGGAGAAGTGACTGAATGCAGTTTTTCGGTATTTTTGTGTTATTGTGGTAGAAGAAGTGAAAGGGCAATAGTAAATATTTAATTAAAGTGGAGAAAGGAGGAGATGAAGGTAGGGGGAGTGGAGAGAGAGTCTGGTTTTGTGATAGAAAGATAGGAGGAATATTATATATTCAGATAAAAAGCTGAACTATATCTATATATAAATATGTGAAACAAAAACTTTGTACCCCTTTTTACGAAAGCGGACATGAAATTCGGCACACTTATAGTTTATATAGAGAAGGAGTGCACAATGATAATATATTTTTAAAAAAATGCATATAAAAGTATATTAAATTAACAAAATAAATGTTACACACACTACCATGGTTTGACATCCATGTTTATACAAAGTGACATATACATTACTAAGGACAACACGTTATTAACGCGTCAACTGGGACACTAGTAACTATAAAAAGCTGTTACATTTGAAGAGTAAGGTGAGTGGAGAGAGAGAGAAAGAGAGAGAGATAGAAAGTGACTTTTGAGTATTTTTGTCTTTTTTTCTACTAATTGTATCACTAGTATAATTTTCTTTTTTTTTCGAAGCGCATTAGTTAAAGAACTGAATTGAACTGTATCGTTTTTTTTTTTCAGCCTAATCGTCGAAATGCTGAATAAATTTTTACTTGTGGCTCATAAGTGATAGAGGGAAGCTTACAATAAAAAATATTTTTATAATGTGTGTTTTATTCTTAATCCTTGTTATATCAAAATCAAAATATTCTTTATTCAAGTAGGCTGTTAGAAGCACTTTCGCATCGTCAATTTACAAAGGTGTCAGTCGTGTCAGTCCTAACGGTAGCTACCACCGGAGAGGAAGGCAGTTCTGCTGAGAAGAGCCGGCACCAAATTCAACAGTTGCTCTTTTCAAATAAAATTTTTACAATAAATATACAACTATGATGAGACTCCCGACTCCCGGTTGAGCGTCAACAGCATTTAATTCCACACATTGACATCATTATAGTATTCTTGAACAGATATTCATATGTTTGTTTAAAATTAAACAAAAACAACAAAACAAAGCTAACTTCAAATAAAATGCCCTAAAAAGTACAATAACAAATTATTACGAATAACTCAAAAACTACTCGTCAGATCTTAACAAAACCCATTAGTTTTCTCAATTTGGCGAAAAGTGGGGAACCCTTACATTAAGGTTCCCCACTTTCCGTCAAATTGAGGCATTGCGTGCTGAATGGCGGAACTGAACGCCGCGCTTTGCCTCGTTACCAAACCCAGGAAAAGAAATATTCCATTTCCTGGAGTGGGAATCGAAGCCACTACCTGTCACGTTTACAGTCGCATGCTTGTGCCTCAAGACACGACAGGCGTTTCGTTTTTCGTTCGAAAACACAAATAAAGTATATATTTGCATTTTCGAACAAATTATCAAAAAGTCATGTGAAATTTTTATTTCAACATCGCATTGTTAATACAATAATTTAGGCAATCAATTTATGATGATTTTAAAATTTCAATATTTCGATATAATAAAATATTTAAAAGCTTGAATTGACTTCAAAAAAATCTAATTTAATATTAAATTAACATAAATAAATATCGAATTTTATTTTTAAGCTGCTTTTTGTTCAAAATCGAGCCATTATATATTGAGTTGCGGTACTTAACGCCGCGCTACACCTTAGCAGAACGAGAAAACGAAAATAATTTAAATATAATCGATTATACAATTATTTACACATATTGCCCATTCCTAACTGACATTGACAGCTATCAAAAACATAACCTCAAAACAACCAAAACAAATATGAACATCGCAATATTATTAAAAAACGCAAAAAAACAATTATTATTGCAAATTAAACGTAATTTTTCAAACGAGGCCACACCAAAAGCCTTAAGAAGCTTGAAAGCAAAGAGTACGCGTAAAAATGTCCAATTTTATGTCGATTCCTGTCGAGTTAGGGCTGTAGCAGGCGATGGGGGTGACGGTTGTGTTTCCTTCCTCAGTGCATGGTGTAAGGACCAGGCTGGACCCAATGGTGGAGATGGGGGACATGGTGGTCATGTTATTTTTCAAGTAAGTTTTAGTTTAGGGTAAAACATTTAAAAAAACGTATAGAAATCCACTATTGTCATCTAAAAATTATATTTATTGTTTCTCATGTATTTTATGTGCATTAAAGAATATTATAAAAAATTAACGCAGCGGGATTCGAAACCGTGCCTTTTGTAAACTGTCTCAGCGTTCTGACCGCTGAGCATCTCTGCAGAGAGCTATCCAAAGATTATTTCTAAGAACAATTGTTTGGCAACAGAGAATGTTACTTATATATTTTTGGTATTATAAAGTGTTAATCACACACTTTTGAAAAAGATTTTTGAAAATTGATATGATTTTATATATATATATGTACATGAAATGCCTATATTACTGAAATAGTATATGATGTAGGCTCCTAGCGCGAGTGCAGGGCAATGCTAAGAAGAGCTTCTCAAATATTTCTTCAAAAACGAGCTAGTTTATACATAAATTAATTAATACATGTATTTAAAATAACAGGCAACACATAGCAAAAAAGGTTTAAATCATTGTCATTCAGTGATCCTAGCAAAGCATGGAGAGAGAGGAGCCAACAAAGATTGTAACGGCAAAAATGCTGGACATACCATTATAGAGGTACCTTTAGGTATGATAAATATATGTAAATATTCCTTTTTTTTGTAGCCTCATGCTATCTACATAGGCAGAGGGAACCTGAGAACCGACATGTTAAGACACATATTTAGAAAACATAAAAATTTGAACACAGCGGGACTCGAACCTCCAACTACTCTTGGAAACAGTCCAAGTGCTCTAACCGCTAAGCCATTCGTTCTATATCCGGCTGTGTTGAAATTCTTATGCACTTGTTACAACGTTATTTATGTTGTTATCATTTCTGTAGAGAGATTTTTACAAATTTCTGCTACACAAAGATTATTTCTAAGAACAATCATTTGGCAAGAGAGAATGCTATTTATTAAAATATTTTTGAAATTCGGATATAGAACACATGGCTTAGTGGTCAGAGCGCTTGGATAGTTTCCAAGGGGCGCAGGTTCAAGTCCCGCTGCGTTCAAATTTTTTTATACGTTTTCTAAATGTGTGTGATTGACACTTTGAAACTTCAAAAATATGTTAAGACACTGTTCTCTCAAGATATCCATTTCACACTTTTTCATGAATATGGCATTGCGCTGCTGAGTGGCGGAACTCAACGCCGCGTTATGCCTTGTTACCAGCGCAAGGAAATCAAAATAGTAAATATTAACAGTATGGCCTTTATTACAATAAATTATAAATTTATTTCCTCCCCTGTCGTGTCTTGAGGCACAAGCATGCGAATGTAAACGCGACAGGTTGTAGGTTCGATTCCCTCTCCAGGAATTGTTAAAAAAGAAAAGTTTAGTATTTTCATTTACCGGGTTTGGTAACAAGGTAAAGCGCGGCGTTGAGTTCCGCCACTCAGCACGCAATGCCTCAATTCGGCGGAAACTGAAGAACGGAGTGTCTTAACACTTTGTTCTCAGGTTCCCTCTGCCTAACCCGCTATATGCGGGATACAGCGTGAAGCTATAAAAAAAATGAATTTATTGTAATTAAGGCTGTGAGTGTGATTGGTTGTGGGTTCATTTCCCCGAGCGTGAAGTTAATTATATTTATAATTATTTTCATTTTTCTGCTTTAGTATCATAAACAATTAAATATTAACTTAGACTTATATCCATTATCTTTCAAAGATCTCTTGAAATTTAGTTATGTAGCTTTGGAGGTGGACATTAATGTATTTCAAAGGGCCCTTTAAGCCTACACTTAAGTAGCAAGCCCCGCTCTTTAATTTTAAAGGGCCCCCTTAAGCATACACTTCCTCTCCCTGTTGCCTGAGGGTCCCTTCACGCTAACTCTATCCAATGATAAGCAGTTCCTTCTCTTCAGGTACTATAATAAGAGATGCCACCGGTCGAGTGGTTGGGGACTTACAACACGAAGGTACAATGTTCGTAGCCGCGAGGGGGGGCGCTGGGGGGAGGGGTAATAGGTTCTTTATGACGTCCACTGAACAGGTAAGCAACTTTTTCTTTTTTTTTAACTTCACAGAAAGGTAGGCAGAGAGAATCAGAAGATCTAGTGTTAGGACACTACGTTCTCTTTTAATATTTCCGATCCCTACTTTCCGTAGAATTGAGGCATTGCGTCCTCAGTGGCGGAACTCAACGCTGCACTTTGCCTTGTTACCAGAGCGAGGAATGATATGTTGTTATCATGTTATCAGAGGATATGTTGTTTAATATATGTATGTGGGGAACGGAAAATCTTAAGAGAACGGAGTGTCTTAACACCATGTTCTCTCATACTGTCTTCCCTGCTGTGTGCGGGACACAGTATGAGGCTTAAAAAATACATTGCAACTCTTTTTTGCATGCAGTTTTTCTAAAGTCTTTTATAAAAATATCTTCTTGATTCTTCTTTTATCAAATTGTAAAGTGGGGAACGGAATTGTTGAAAAAGAATGGAGTGTCTTAACACTATGTTCTCCTGGTTCCCTCTGCCTACCCCGCTATATGCGGGATACAGCGTAGTTAAAAAAAGAAGGTAAATCTGGCGGTTCATGGGCTCTTAATCTACAAAGACTGATGACCTGGCAATAGTATGAAAAAAACATTATAAACATGCTTTTATGAAAAAATCTAAGGAAAAAAATATGAGATAAATATTAGTTTTATAGAAATGAAACGCCCTTGTGAAAGATTCAAGTCATATAAAATTCTCAAGCTTGCTTACTCATTTTTTTTTTTTTTTTTATTGATTTTATAAATGATAACACACCTTAGAATGAAATACTCACTCCAGTCTGTTTTTCAAGGTATCATTGCCATAGAGAATCTGTAAACCATTGACGAATTTTGTTTTTTTTTTTATGGATAACAGCGGATGGCAAACGAGCAGAAGGATACCTGATGGTAAGTGGTTACCTTCGCCCATGAACATCTACAACACCAGAATGTTGTAGATGCGTTATAACCTAGAGGATACACAGACGGATGGGAGGACAATGTAGTAGTCCCACAATCGGAACCTACATTTAGAGAGGAAAGGATGGAATTTGGAAAGGAGAAACCTAGCTTACATGCCATCAAACTGGAACACATCATAAGATATTTGGCGGTTAGACGTGACCAGGCAAAAAAAAAGAAAAAAGAATGTCCCCTGAGTTTCTTGCGCCGATTCTTCTCAGGTCTGAGGCATTAAATTTAGTGAACTGGTGGTAAATTATTTGACTCTGTAACTAACTATTTTGAATAAAATTATTTGACTTTGACTTTGTTTTTATAATGCTGAGAGCTCTCTATCCTCAATTCTCTTTCACTCCTCTTTCTCATCCAATTTGTGATGGCTGAATACGGTGCAACAGGAGAGACAAATCACTATATGCTTGAAGTTCGATCTATGGCCCATCTCGGTCTGATAGGACTACCAAATGCAGGAAAATTGCTCTTCTCCCGAGCAGTAACTAGAGCAAGACCGACTGTAGCTCCATACCCGTTTACAACTCTCCGGCCTCATATAGGTTAGTGTTTTTTTTCTCCACTTTATTAATACGCCTGCCGTGGCGCAGAGCACAAGCATTAGACTGTAAACGCGACAGGCTGTGAGTTTCAGATTCCCACTCCAGGAAATGGAATTTTCATTTCCTGGGTTTGGCTCTTTGAGGCAAAGCGCGGCGTTGAGTTCCGCCACTCAGCACGCAATGCCTCAATTCGGCGGAAAGGTTTGGAATAGAGTGTCTTAACACTAGGTTCTCTCTGCCTACCCTGCTATGTGCGGGATATAGCGTGAGGCTATGTATATATACTCGTATGTATGTATCAAAAAATTTCTTGTCATTTTTAGGTAATATTTGGGAATTTAGATCTAGGTCTAGTGTCTTGTAAAGTAAAGCTAAAAAATGACGAAATATTTCGTCATACATTAAAAATATTGCAATGGGCGTGACGACATTTTTCGTCATGTAAACGAATCGTCACGTTGAACGCATTACGTTCTACGTTGCTGTTATCTATTAAATCTTAGAGTGGTTATATATATGCCATCATATTGACGATGACGATGGGCCTTGATATTATGTCCCATTTGACTATGTGGGAAGAACGCGAATTTACTCGCATCCATATTCTCCTAAAAAGAAACTTAATTTTCCCCTTAGGAATGATCCCATACGATGATTATGAACAAGTAGCGATAGCGGATTTGCCAGGTTTGATTCCCGGTTCACACAAAAACTATGGATTAGGTAAGTTTTTGATTATTATATTGATATGTATGATTTCATGTGTTCACACATGAGATCATGTGTTCATATATGTAATCATACGTTCACATATAAAATCACACGTTCACACATGAAATCACACGTTCACATATAAAATAACACGTTCACACATGAAATCACACGTTCACATATTAAATCACACGTTCACACATGAAATCATACGTTCACATATAACATCACACGTTCACACATGAAATCATACGATCACACGTGAAATCATATGATTACACATTGATCTCTAAAATGTATTTATAATTGTGTGTTTAAAAAGTATTATTTAAATTTTTAATTATAAAATAGAGTGTCTGGACACTAGGTTCTCTCTGACTTAAAAAAACGTGGGGACACAATGTTAATGTAACTATTGATCTTCTATAAAAGAACTCTCTGTATAAATTGCGGAGAATAAAGTCACCACTATTTAAGACAATGAGTCACACCAACGTTTTTAGCTAACATATCTAAGTAGAAGGTAACTGAAGAAAATAGAATTCTATCTTTAAAAATGAGTGTGTTATGTCGCGTTAAAGGGCAGCCTCGGTCGCGCTAGTAGCGCTATGTGACGTCACGTGCACACTTACATACATGTACGTGTGACAACACGCACACATACATACCTATCGCCACGTGACGTCACCAGCCGATATCGAAGGAACGCTAAAAATGTTCAAACTTTAAGACGCTGTAATTTCTGAAATCCTAGCCCGATTTTGATGAAACAAAAACTATTGTTATTTGCAAGAACAGGTGCATTTAAACCATTCACTTTTATAATAAGATTTAGATTTGTTGGTGTGACTCATTATTAAAGGTTTTTTTTTTTTGAATTTACGCTGTATCCCAGATATAGCAGCGTAGGTAGAGGGAACCTGAGAACCTAGTGTTAAGACACTCCGTTCTCTTACAACAATTCCGCTATCCATTTTCCGCCAAATTGAGGCATTGCGTGTTGAGTGGCGGAACTCAACGCCGCGCTTTGCCTTGTTACCTAACCCAGGAAATGAAAATACTAACGTTTCCTGGAGTGGGAATCGAACCCACAACCTGTCGTCGACACGACACGACAGGCGTTTTGTTTTTGCTTGTAATGTTTTTTTTTTATTTACAGGTATTCAATTTCTGCAACACGTAGAGAGATGTAGAGGATTAATTTTTTTATTAGATGGCACAGACTCTCCTTTGTCCCAATATGAAATATTAAATCATGAATTATTTAAATATAGTGAGAATTTATCAAAAAACCACGATGTCAATGATTATTAATAAAATAGATATGAATGAAGCGAAGGAAACTTTGATGAGAGGTGAAGGAGGTGGGAACCGGAGGTGCAAGTTGTTGGTATTTCAGCGAAAACTGGAATGGTGAGTGAACTTTTGAGGTGTTAAATATGATAATTGTGTTGATAAATAAATTATTTTGATGTACTTTTAGCGTTTTCTTTGGAAATCTTTTTTCTTCGGTGTATTCCGCATATAGCAGGGTAGGCAGGGAAAAAGAGGAACCTAGTGGTAAAAGACACTCCGTTCTCTTTTAATATTTCCATTCCGACACCTTTTTGGGAGTAATTTAAGATGATATTGTAATAAAAGAAAAATAAATGTAGAGATTTTTAGCACAAATTGTATAAGAACATATAACTTCACGCTGTATCCCGCATATAGCAGGGTAGGCAGAGAACCCCCAATGTTAAGACACTCCGTTCCCACTTCCCGCCGAATTGACGTGTGCGTGCTGAGTGGCGGAACTCAACACCGCGCTGCCTTGTTACCAAACCCAGGAAATAAAAAAATCATTTCCTGGAGTGGGAGAGAATCGAAGCCACAACCAGTCACGTTTACAATCGTACGCTTGTGCCTCAAGACAGGACAGGAGTTAAGAAGCGTATTTAGTATGGCGTAGTTTGTACAAGAAACGTATAAGAATTTCGACGCTGAATAAGTATGAACCAGCGGTCAGAGTGCTTGGAAAGTAAACAAAGAGATGCGGGTTCGAATCCGCTGAGTTCAAATTTCCATACGTTTTCTAAAAATATTTTTCGTAAAAACCTAAGGGTGTGGTTGACTAGATATGGGCGTTTTTCGTTTTTCAAATCAAATCAAAATCGCCTTACATATCCGGATATATACAACCATTACATATATCGAGTTTGTGTTGCGATAGTTTTCGTTATAATTTAGTTTTCCTTAGAATTTAGTTTTCATAACTCTCATCGTCGCGAGTTGTCGTTACGTTTTGTATGTAGTTATTTGATATCGGATATGATCATTTAGATATCGATATGATATGATATAAGAGTCAAGAAGCCGTTTTTTAGTTACGTTTTGATATATCGGTCTCATATCAATGGTTGACACTCAAGACATTACTTTTTAAAAGTGGCAAAACTCATTACTGCGTTGAATGTGACAGCAGAGAAATGAAAATATTAAAATATCACTCCACTCAGTATATGAACTGCAGTCGCGTTTACACTTTTGAATCGTCACTCAAAGAAATGAAGTATTTTCATTTTTCTGGGTTTGAAATAACAATGCAAAGCGCGGCGTTGAGTTCCGCCACTCAACACGCAATGCCTCAATCTACAGCGGAAGGAGAGTGGGGAACGCAATTGTTGAAGAGAACGGAGTGTCTTAACACTAGGTTCTCAGGTTCCCTCCTGCCTACCCTATATGCGGGATACAGCGTGAAGTTACAGAAAAAAAAAATTACAAAGAGGTGTCAGTCGTGTCAGTCCCTAACGGAAGCTACCACCGGATCGTTATCACGCTTGTGCCTCAACACACGACAGGCGTTAAAAACTTCGAATTGCTTAAATTATAATACATGCACACTCATTCATAGTCTTTTTTGTTAGGTGGTAGAGGTTTCTCCTCCGACTGGCTCATAACCACTATCATGTCAGGTGAACCACTTAAATATCTAATGATGTGTTCGGTTCGATGGCATGTAAAGCCAGATTTTCCCCTTTCCACCATCCTTTCCCCAAAATGTGAGGTGTGGTTACGATGGTGGACTACTACATTTATTACCCTTCCATCCTGTATCCTCTGGGTTGGCAACGCATCACCACAACATCTCTGGTGTTGTAGATGTCTATGGAGCGAGTAACCACTTACCATCAGGTGGTCCTTCTGCTCGTTGCCGTCTAGATTATCAACAAAAAAAAAAAAAAAAAAAAAAAGTCTACCTCCAACCACTGCGACATTATTAATCAAGAAGATTATGATTTCACGCATATTTCTACCAAAATTAAGTATTTCTCTGATAATTAATATTTTGCTAATCTTTACTCCTTAAGCTGTTTTTTTATCATATTAAATACTTCTAGATTAGTTAATGTCGCTAGCTAACGACTGCCATGTCTTGAGGCACAAGCGTGTGACTGTAACCGCGACAGGTTGTGGGTTCGATTCCCACTGCAGGACATGTAAAAGTGTAGTATTTTCATTTCCTTGCTCTGGTTAGATAAAGCGCGGCGTTGAGTTCCGCCACACAGCACGCAATGTCTTATTTCAATGGAAAGTGGGGAATAGAAATGTTAAACAAAACAGAATGTCTTAACACTAAGTTCTCAGATTCTCTATGTCTACCCTGCTATATGCGGGATACAGCGTGAAGCTATAAAAAAAACTGTTTCTTTGCTCTGGTTAGGTAAAGCGCGGCGTTGAGTTCCGCCATTTAACAAGTAATGTCTCATTTCATCATTTGGGGAGGAAATTTGAAATCAGAAAAGCATAGCATATAGTGTCAGAATCTCGTCAAGACACTGACTGTTGAGTGGCGGAACTTAACGCCGCACATTGCCTTACCTGTCGCGTTTGCAGTCGCTAGCTTGTGCCTCAACACACGACAGGCGTTGTATAAAATAATAAATAAAAATCTTTCTCTATTTATATTTATTGATACTATAAATGTAATAACAATTCATAATATCAATGATAATTCAGTTTAAATATTGTGATAAGTCGGTTAGTGATATACAAATATATAATTCCTTTATCAACTAATATCGTAATATCGCCTGTCGTGGCGCAGAGGCATAAGCGTGCGACTGAAAACGCAACAGGTTGTGGGTTCGATTCCCACTCCAGGAAATGTAAAATTTAGTATTTTCAATTTTTGGGTTTGGTAACAAGGCAAAGCGCGGCGTTGAGTTCCGCCACTCAACACGCAGGCACGTGTCTTAACACTAGGTTATCTGGTTCCCTCTGCCTACCCTGCTATATGCGGGTAACAGCGTGAAGTTAAAAAAAAAAATCTACAAAAATTATGAATGGTAAAGTTTGTATGGATGTTTGTTACTCTTTCATGAAAAAATACCGAACTATATAGTATACATAAAAACTACTGAACGGATCTAGATGAAACTTAACTTAACTTCACGCTTTATCCCTAGCGGGGTAGTCAGAGGGAATGGAGCGCCAAGCGCTACGGTCCTTACATACCTCTTTCGCCTTATCCTCATCCACAAACCTCTTCATGCATGCCCTCCGGGGGGTCCTCATGCTTTTTACGTGACCGGAAGGTCAGTATCATTGATACTGTGTTCTCGAAGGTCAACCGAGGTCTCCCCCTACCTCTCTTACCGCTCACCTTAGCTTCATATATCTTTCTCACCATTCTTTCATCACTCATCCTCTCGACGTGCCCAAACCACTTGAGCACGTTCTTCTTCATTCTTACTATAACATCCTCGCTTACACATGTCTTTCTAAGTATGTCTTCGTATTTCGCATCGCATCTCTCAGTCTTCATCTTTCTTTCGTTCTTCTTTTGACAAATCCACGTTTTACTGCCGTATCAAAGCGTCGGTACCAGCACTGCATTATCTAGATGAAATTTTTGAGCAATATAGTTTGTACATCAGAATAACATAAACGCAACGCAATGCCTCAATTCAGCGGAATGTGGAGAACATAGTGTCTTAACACTATGTTCTCAGGTTCCCTCTGCCTACCCTGCTATATGCGGGATACAGCGTGAAGCTAAAAAAAAATATTAATATTAAAATTTTAAAATTAATCTTGCATATAATTAAATATTAATTTACTTTTAATATTTTTTTTTTCAAAATTGGTTCCGTACAAACAAAACAATAATTGCATATGAAGACACTTCTTGTGACTCAACTTACTGAAAAGTGGGGAACCGAAATGTCAATAGAACGGAGTGTCTTAACGCTAGGTTCCCAGGTTCCTCTGCCTTCCCTTTATTTTTTCTCGTGAGGAAATCCGATACGGCTCCCGCCCGATCGGGGACTCTGGTTATGTGGGACTCCGAACCGGCTGTAAAGAGGCCGTCCGTATACCTAATAAAACTTTGTAGAAAAAATTATTCTTCAAGTTCAACCACGACCAAATTCGTTTATAATACATATTTTTTACTTATCAATCATCCTTTGTGTGTTCTCCATACAACGTGACATTGGCGAAGTGATTTGTCACTCAATTGGCAATTGGCACTCTGGAAGCGCCATAATTAAAGAACTAAACTGAACTTTCCGTCAATTGAGACATTGCGTGCTGAGTGGCGGAACTCAACGCCGCGCTAACGTGGACGTGGCTAACGGAAAGTGGGGAATGGAGTGTCTTAACACTAGGTTCCCTCTGCCTACTCTGCTATATGCGGGATACAGCGTGAAGCTATGTATGTATGTAACTGAACTTACAATATATTATACTTGGATATTTTTCTGAGGAATCCAAAAAACCAAACAATTATCTGCTATCATTCTCGGATTATGATAACCAAGCACATTTAAATACACAATTTACCATCTAAATTTAGTAGCTATCACTTATCATCATGAAGGTCTTCTTCCTCATCACCAGCTTGACCCTGGTCGCAGCGAGAGGCATCTATGAGCCAATTAACAACAATTACCATGAAACTATTGGCATTCCTCAATATGAAAGATTGAAGAAGGCAGAAGCTGCCCAGGATTTTGATGGGACCAGAATCATCGGTGGACAATTAGCGCGTCTAGGAGAGCATCCACATTTGGTGATTATTTTACTAGTTTTGTGTGTTTCTGTATAAGTGTTTGCTGGGTGTACCAATTTTAATGATTTTTTTTACATGATAGCTATTTCTGATGTCACGTTTAAATTAAGCTAAAATCTTTAAATTCTTTAAATGACGAAAAAGGAACGGAATTATTAAAAGAGAATGGAGTGCCTTAGCACTAGATTCTCTGGTTCCCTCTGCCTACCCTATTGTATGCGGGATACAGCGTGAAGTTAAAAAAAAAAAGACTTGACGAGTTGTTTTGGAGTTATTCGTAACAGTTTTACTTTTTAGTGCATTTTAATTAAAGTAGGGTTTTTTTTTTAAATTATAATTATTTCATGTTTGTTAAAATTTAATAATGAAATTGCTTATACAAAAACCTTTTTCCAAATTATAGGATAGTAAGAGAGAATCAAGTGACTTTTTTTTTCACTATATTTTCATATCACTTAACTAAATCCAAGTATTTTAGTTGCCTGCTTAATATATTATCTTTACTTATTATAACTACTCATACTTAACATTACTCAACATTACTTAATATTACTCAATGTTACTCAATATTACTTAATATTAGATTCTTTTTTTTTAACTTCACGCTGTATCTCGCATATAGCAGGGTAAGCAGAGGGAACCTGAGAACTATAGAGTTAAGACACTCCATTCTCTTCAACAATTCCGTTCCCCACTTTCCGCTGAATTGAGGCATTGCGTGTTGAGTGGCGGAACTCAGCGCCGCACTTTACCTTGTTACCAAACCCAAGAAATGAAAATACTAAATTTTACATTTCCTGGAGTGGGAATCGAACCCACAACCTGTCGCGTTTGTTAAAATTTAATAATGAAATTTCTTATACAAAACCCTTTTTCCAAATTGTAGGATAATGTGTAAGAGAAAATCAAATGACT
>JAKGSA010001969.1:0-29358 GCA_033558755.1 Philaethria dido | reverse complement strand
ATCTTTTAAACAAGAATAAAGTTTTGCGCTTGCACTTTATAAAATACAATCACAAAGCGTTTTGTTAGTTGCTAGTTTCTATTTTTGCCTTGGAATTTTGTATTTACTTTTCTTCTTCTAAATAGCAGGAGTGTAAGAGAGAAAGTAATGTCAAGTCTCTCCTTTCTCCTCTTGTCACCTGAGTTCGAGACATAGTGATGATATCAGAGTTGTTATATTAGCAAATCACATCGAGAAACAATAAATGTTGTTTACCATTTACTTTGCTTTTTTTTCTTTTTTTTTAACTTCACGCTGTATCCCGAATATAGCAGGGAAGGCAAAGGGAACCTGAGAACCTAGTGTTAAGACACTCCGTTCTCATACAACAATTCTGTTCCCGACTTTCCGCCGAATTGAGGCATTGCGTGCTGAGTGGCGGAAGTCATCGCCGCACTTTGCCTTGTTCCCAAACCCAGGAAATGAGAAGACTAACATTTCCTGGAGTGGGAATCGAATCCACAACCTGTCACGTTTACAGTCGCACGCTTGTGTCTCTGCGCCACGACAGGCATTTACTATGTAGTTATATCCAAAACATATTTTTCACGAAAAGTAGATAAGTTGAACGATTTATGCTAAGAAGTGACTTCAGGTTAAATATAATTAAGATTTTAACAAAAAAAGATAAAATAAAAAGGAAAATTATCAGGAACAACTCAAAAACTAATCGTCAGAATTTAGCTAAATTTACGTGGCGTGTGACTGTAAACGGGACAGGTTGTGGGTTCGATTCCCACTCCAGGAAATGGAATTTCTCATTTCCTGGGTTTGGTAATAAGGCAAAAAAGCGCGGCGTTGAGTTCTGCCACTCAGCACGCAATGCCTCAATTCAGCGGAAAGTGGGAAATGGAGTGTCTTAACCTCTGCCTTACGTGCTATATGCGGGATACAGCGTGAAGCTATTTATATATGTATGTATGTTTTTTTAGCTTCACGCTTTATCCTGCATAGTAGAATATAGACAGAGAGCGTAGTGTTAATACACTCCGTTCTTTTTGTTCTTTTTGTTCTCGTTACTTTGTGCCTTAATTCAAATTTACATGTTGAGTGGCAGAACTAAACGCCGTACTTTGTCCAGATCGAAATAAAAATAATTTTATCATGATAATTATTACGAATAAGTCAAAAACTACTCGTTAGATTATAACAAAATAATTTTTGTTTGAATATTATATTTATATTTTTACGTTTTTTCTATCATAGCAGTATGGCACGCAATGAGAGCCTGTTAAGACACTCCGTTCTCCATTTTCAAATCATTACGTATTGTCTCGCGTAACTAAATGCCGCGTAAATACGCGTAAATAAAATTATTACAATATCTATATCAACGCCTGTTGTGGCACAGAAAACGTGCGAATGTAAACGTGACAGGTTGTGGGTTCGATTCCGACTCCAGAAAATGGATTTGTTCATTTCCTGGGTTTAGTAACAAGGCAAAGCGCGGTGTTGGGTTCCGCCACTCAGCACACAATGTCCCAATTCCGCGGAAAGTGCGGAACGGAGTGTCTTAACACTAGATCCTCAGGTGCCCTCTGCCTACCGTGCTATATGAGGGATACAGCTTGAAGCCGTGTTTGTATGTTTATATATATATCAATGCATGAATATATTTTATAATAAAATATATATTCCAAACAAAATTGTTTATCTGTTTAAAATAATACGTTTCATGCGACATCGCGCTTTGCATTTTATAGTGAAAATACGATGAATATTACAATTCCGTATTCGTGGCGTTTGTGAGGAATAGCAAATATTTTTATCAAGTTATTTTTCAACGGTATTCGTTGAGATGGGATTTAGTGAGAAAAATATGGTAAATTTCAAATTAAATGCTTTTTAATGCCAGTCGTGGCATAGAGGCATAAGCGTTGAGTAAACGCGACAGGTTATGGGTTCGATTCCCACTCCAGGAAATGTAACAGTTTAGTATTTTCATTTTCCTGGTTTCGGTAACACGAGTGCGGCGTTGAGTTCCACCACTCAGCATGCAATGTCTCAATTCGGCGGAAATTGGGAAACGGAGTGTCTTAACACTAGGTACTTAGGTTCCCTCTGCCTACCCTGCTATATGCGGGATACAGCGTAAAGCTGATGACCGATGATTGTATAAAGGGAAAGAATGAGCGAGTTTTTAATTCATTTCTAAAAAAAGGAAGCTATTTTATTGTATGAATCAATTTTGATATTTTTTTTTATATTTTGGCTAGTGCTTCTGATGTCCTATTTAATTTTAGTTAAGATCTTCATAATAATTTATTTTTTTGTGCTTTTTATTTGAAATCGTTTTTTCTGGGTTTGGTAGCATCGCAAAGCGCGGCGTTGAGTTCCGCCACTCAGCAATGCCTCAATTCAGTGGAAAGTTGGGAACGGAGTATCTTAACACTAAGTTCCCTCCGCCTACCCTGCTATATGCGGGATACAGCGTGAAGCTATGATTTATTACATTACATTAGTAATGTAATATTATTAAATATTTTCATTTTCTATAAACTTTAAGTTAGCTAAATTTCATACTCCGTCCGCGTTTTCGAAAATTGGGTACAAAGTTCCTTCACATATTAACATATGTAAAATATTTTATATAAAAAAATATATATTTATTAACGCCTGTCGTGGCGCAGAGGCACAAGCGTGCGACTGTAAATGCGACAGGTTGTGGATTCGATTCCCACTACAGGAAACGTAAAATTTAGTATTTTCTTTTCTTGAGTTTGGTAAGAAAGCTAAGCGCGGCGTTGAGTTACGCCACTCAACTCGCAATGTCTCAATTCGGCGGAAAGTGGGGAACGGAATTGGTGAAAGAGAATGAAATGTCTTAACACTAGGTTCTCTGGTTCCTTCTGCCTACCCTGCTATACGCGGGTTACAGCGTGAAGTTAAAAATATATATATACATATATTTATTAAATAGTAAATGAGGGTAACGTTGAAAAATTTAGTTCTTGTTGGTTAGATGCAGATTCTCACATAAATTGGCGAGGCGCCGACGGATCCCGTACATTAATTTGTGGTAAATCGTGTGGAAAATGGAAATTTGGTGCAGCCTCGAGCATCTACTGTGGCAAATATAACTTTACACTCTAAATACTACTTGGACGATTTTTATTTACTATTTTAGCTCTTATTTTAAGGGAATAGAGGTGTTTTTCAAGAAAATCATAATTTGGGTGGGTGTATTTTAAAAATGACAATATCAGACGTGATGAGAATATTTCGTTTGTTTTTAATTAGAAGGTTATTTATGTATGAATTATATTTTATATGTTAATGTAGGTAATGATATGGCTTAATGTATATATTTATATATTCATTATCGCTTGTTGTTTTTTTTTTCAGTTTTCTTGTATATTTTTTATTTTAATTTTACATTTAACCTACACTACCCTACACTTTTAATTGTTAGCAAAATGTATTTACTTCTTTAGTGTAATGTACCCAACGAATTATATTAAGTATAAAAAGTTAATTTTCTTATATAAGTGAATTGTAATTTTTATGGAAAATAAATATTCTTAACCTCATATATATTTTTTGTTGTTTCGTTATTGTATGTAAGTTTTGAATTAGAATACAGTTCTGTTCTGCATGTTTTTCGATTTTTTTTGTATAATGTAATTATATTAAGCATGTCATGTTAGCCTGTAAGTGAGGTATACAATTACTACCATAGAAGTTATAACACTATATATTTGCAATAAAATTGTATACAGCGTTGGCTTTATATTTAATAAATAAATATATAAAACCCTTGCGTTACTAAGTGACTGACATACAACGTACAGGCAAAATTATTTTGGCATGAAGATTCACTAAGATCTAAGATCACTAAGAGAGGATTTCTCGAAATTTCTACAAAAACGGGAAGAAATGGGATTTGACGTTTAATGTTTGAAATCTAAAGAAATAAAAGACACTTTTCTCCGTTTTCCACGCTCTAAAGTCTGAACGAGATACTAAATACTCATAATACTCATTCTAATGGGAATCGAATCCAAAACCTCTCGTTACGATGGCCTCAAATTAAATATTTAAAGTAAATTTATCCCTATCCTTTAACGTCTGTCGTAGCGCAGAGGCACAAGTGTGCGACTGTAAAAGCGACAGGTTGTGGGTTCGATTCCCACTCCAGGAAATGGAATTTTTCATTTCCTGGGTTTAGTAATAAGGCAAAGCGCGTCGTTGAGTTCCGCTACTCAGCACACAATGCCTCAATTCGGCGGAAAGTGGGGAACGGAGTATTAACACTAGGTTCCCTCTGCCTACCCTGCTATATGCGGGATACAGCGTGAAGCTATGTATGTATGTAAATTTATCCCTTTACGTTTATATCAAATAATACGGTACTTAACGCCACCTACGTGTCAGTCTGAGAGCGTGTTGTGAATGTTGATGCAATTCGATATGGATTAATTAAATTTTCTAAATTAGATCCGTCAAATATACGAAGCCTGTCGTGGTGCAGAGGTTCCAGCGTGCGACTGTAAACGTGACAGGTTGTGGATTCGATTATCACTCCAGGAAATGAAAATAATAAAAAATATTTAGTATTTCCATCTCCTCGCTCTGGTAACAATACGCGATGCCTCAATTCGGCGGAAAGTGGGGAACAGAGTGTCTTAACACTAGTTTCCCAGATTCCCTTTGCCTACCCTGCTATATGCGGGATACAGTGTGAAGCTAAAAAAAAATCAGTACCTCTTTGTTTTCAAAATTGGTTAAATACAATATTTTCCATAAAGCAATCGAAATGGGATCGGCACAAAAGCATCGTTATTGAGCGGCGCACCCAACTCTGCCCACATTTCTAATTTTATTCCAAGCTTTCCGATGATTAATACCGATCTACTTATCCTGATTGTCTGTTTTAAATGAATTAATTGGATATTTATTAATTTATTGATGTGAAATATGAAATTATATTAATATTTTATAGGAAAATATGTTATCTATATATAAATACGTGATGCAAAAACTTTTGGATCCCTTTTTACAAAAATTACGCGGACGGAGGAGCATGAAACTTGGCACACTTATAGCTTATATAGAAAAGGAGTGGAGAAAGCTAATATTATTTTTAAATAATGCATAAAAAGTATATTATATGTAAATTAATAAAATAAATGTTACACACACTACTATGGTTTGATATTCATGTTTATATAAAGTGACGTATACATTGCTAAAGACAACGCGTTGTTAACGCGTCAGTAGGGACACTAGTTATACTATAATGAAGACCATCGTGACGTAGTGCCGCACTGTCTACGTCTAAGCGCCATTGACTGTGGGGTCGTTTTCAAGTTACGTGAATATTTATATCTAATCTCTGAGAAAACAAATCGCGGCGTTGAGTTTGAGTGGAAAGTGGAGAACGGAGTGTATTGACACTAAGTGCTCTTTGACTTTTATTTAATTACTCTATTCGGCGAAAAATGGGGAACGAAGTGTCTCAACACTAGGTACTCAGGTTTCCTCTGCCTTCCCTTAATTAAAAACATATTATTGAACAAAGTATATTATTCTGTCCAAGAATGAATATTGATGTTAATGTGTTTTTTAATACATTTTTTATCTAAAGTTCGGATGGAATCTAATTTCTCTCTGACTATCCTACTATGCAGGCATATTATAGTAAAACAATATGTAGCTCATGAGGTTTACTCAGGAGAATATTGGAATATTCATGGCCTATGAGCTTTTTTTTGTAAAAGTGCATATTTGAAAGAGCAATTGTTTGAGATTTTCAGTTTTTCTTAGCAAACTGCCTTCCAAATGGTTTTTCTAGGTTCTCTCTAACTGTCACGTAATGCTCGAAAAGCGATGAAGCTGCTGTAGAAATAAAAATAACCGCACTTGTCTTAATAAATATTCATTTTTTTTTTTTTTTTTTTTTTATTATTGATAACGGACGGCAAACGGGAGCAGAAGGACCACCTGATGGTAGGGAGTGGTTGCAACTTCGCCCATGGAGCATCTACAGCCTGCAGGAGGGTGTTGTAAGATGCGTTATAACTCTTTCTAGAGGATACTGATGGAAGGGGGACAATGTAATAATCCACCCTCAAGAACTTTGTGGAGTAGGTAAAAAGGAAACCTGGCTAACATGCCATCGAACCACCACATTTTGGGGAAAGGATGGGTGGGAATGGGAAAACCTGGCTTACGTCGTTACGTCGGTTTTAAGAAAACACGTCATATCATGGTATGAATAAAGAATAATTTTAGTTCGTTTTTTTGCTTCTAGTATACGTAAATCTATATATAAACACGTGAAGCAAAAACTTTGTACCCCTTTTTACGAAAATTACGCGGACGGAGAAGCATTATTTGGCACACATTTGTTCGGTGGTAGGAGGTTCGTCCTCCGTCTGGCTCGCGACCACTATCATGTCAAAGACGAATCGCCAAATATCTTATGATGTGTTCCGGTTCGATGGCATGTAAGCCAGGTTTTCCCCTTTCCCACCCATCCTTTCCCCAAAATGTGGTGGTTCCGATAGCGGACCATCTGTATCCTCTAGGTTGGCAACGCATCTAGTACATCTCTTGTGTTGTAGATGTTCATGGGCGAAGGTAACCACTTACCATCAGGCGGTCCTTCTGCTCGTTTGCCATCCGGTATCCATAATGAAAAAAAAAAAAAAAAAACACTTATAGTTTATATAGAGAAGGAGTGCAGAATGCATTTTTTTTAAATAATGTATAAAAAGTATATTAAAAAATATATCACAAATAACTCCTTAAATGCTAAGTAAACTTGAATGGGACTGACTACATCAAAAACAGGACCTATCATATAGAGAAAGAGTCATCAAAATTTATTCTCCCAGTAAAAAGTATTTAAGAAAACACAAAAAAATACAGTCGCATTGACAATCTCCGCCTTTTTCAAAGTAGGTAAAAAAACTTATTTCAGTCGAGAAACGTATGTAACGTAATTAAGGACATTGTGCGAGGGAGAAAATAAAAAATAGCCAGCATAAATGCATTGGAACAAGTGGATATTCTGAATTGTCGGAATTTTCAGCTGTTGGCTGCATTTTCTATTGTTATATTTTAGTTTTAGGTTGAAGTTACATTGTTCATAGTTACGAATAAGTAAAATATTAATAAAAATATCTGAAATTAAACTCAGCACGCAATGCCTCAATTCGTCGGAAAGTGGGGAACGGAGTGTTGACACTAGGCTCCCTCGGCCTACCTTGCTATATGCGGGATACAGCGTGAAGATAAAAAAAGAATATATTTGAATACTAAATAAAATATATGAAACCTATTCGTTTTTCGTTATATAGTGAAATATATATATATATATTTTTACAGGACGCTGTTTCCCGCACATAGCAGGGTAGGCAGCGGGAACCAGAGAGGTTAGTGTTAAGACACTCCGCTCTCTTTTAACATTTCAGTTCCCCACTTTCCGACGAATCGAGGCACTACGTGCTGAATGGCGAAACTCAACGCCGCGCATTGCCTTGTTACCAAACGAGGAAATGAAAATACAAAATATTATAAAATATTTTCAATTCCTAGAGTGGGAATCGAATACACAACTTATCGCACTTACAGTCACACGCTTGTGCCTCTACAACAGGCCTTATATTCACTTATAATATTAGTATATATGTAGACCAAGCCTTATCTAACGCTGCCTAGCAAGTAGCAAGTGAACCGATAAGTGGCCAAGGCGGGTAGCTCATTTGGGTGGGTATTAAGAATTAATTCGCCCGAGGGCTCCGATTAATTTCTCAACGCCCGTGGATTAGCCTATACAGTTCTATCGGATTGAATTTTAATTGGTAACACCTGATTTAATTCGTGGAAACCATGATTTTCTTTGAAAATTTGTTGGAAATTGGTTTGTTATCTGTATATAAATACGTAAAGCAAAATCTTTGGACCCCTTTTTACGAAAATTACGAGGACGGAGGAGCATGAAATTTGACACACTTATAGTTTATATAGAGAAGGAGTGTTCTAATCTGGTGATAGGTTCCATTATCTTGTCAAAGACGAACCGAAAAATATCTAATAATGTATTCCGGTTCTATGTCATGTAAGCCAGGTTTTCCCTATTCCCAACCATCTTTTCCCAGAAATATGTTGGTTCCTGTGGCGGACTGCCGAGGCCACTATATTGTCTCCTCTATTTCCATTATCCATTCATTCCATCTCTTCATACCCTCTGGGCTGGCAACGCATTTACAAATCCGCTGGTGTTGTAAATGTATATGGGCGAAGGTATCACTTACCATCAGGTGGTCCTATTGCTCGTTTACCTCCTTTGATCAATAAAAAAAAATATCAGTTTAATTTTTTTTGTTAAAATTTGAATTATTTAATAATATTAATTGTTGCCTAATTTAAATTCAAAAATTAGTGTTCTTTTTCGTACTATGTAATGTATGTGTCATCATGTATGTATATGCGCATACAAAGAAGCATACATACACTTATAATTAAATATTGTTTTCATAGTGTACTATAAAATTATAATATTTTGGATACTCTCTCTTTTACGAATTAACATTAGATCAATGTTTTCTCAATTAAAATTTTTGTTTGTAAAATAAATGAGTTTTTAATAAAGGATAATACGTTCACAATCTGTTTATTTTTTATATAGGGTGTCCCAAAATTAACGCAAGATTTGAATTCGAACTGCAGCCGCTAAGCTTTCACTATTTTTGAAATATTCTTTAATAATGAAGACACGTTGTTCTATCGTGTAACGCTCCATTTTTAATAACCCTATACTGTTAGCTGTCAAATTGCTTTTTTTTCAGGGTTGCCAACATTTCACTGCACAAATGGCGGCAAAGTCAAATCTTGCGTTAATTTTGGGACACCCTATACAATCAATAGCGATTATCTTACTTAAACATACATTTATTTCAGTCTCGCTCAATTTTAGTTAAGCTATTTTTAGCTTTACACTGTATCACGCCTGCTTGGGGGTAGGCAGAAGAACCTGAGAACAGCGTTAAGACACTTCATTCTGTTTTCAGTAATTTGTTCCACTTTAGTTAAGTTCTGACGGTAGTTTTTGAGTTATTTGTAATAATTTCACTTTTGAGAGCATTTTAATCATAAATGGTTTTTTTTGTTAAAATCTTAATTATGTTTGGTAAATGGATTCAATTTCTACTTGAGAAATTAAATTATCATGTGAAAAAAACATAGTGTTTGGAACACTAAATCTCAAAAACTTAATTCCTTATTACTACGGTTATCAGACTACTACCATTGTTAAAGGATCCAAATTCTCAAGTATCTGGCCAGTAAATTGGATATATTGATAGCTCTAGACGTAGATCAAAGGGATACTAAGCAATAAGGTAGATTTCAATTTACTTGAATGAACACAGTGCAGTACAATTGTTTAAGTATTTGTTACTCAATTTAGGTACTCACATACCTGTCTATCAGTCTTTGATGTTTGTATACAAACCTTGATATAGGGTGTTCTGTAAAATGATCTATTGGTAATTAAGAGGCTAGAGGTTCGATTCCCGAGTGAAATATAATGTTATTTTAGGCACGCCATGGATGGGGGTTCGATTCTTACTTGGGGCATCATTCATTAGAATTAAAAAAAATGTTTTAATTTATCTAGTCTGAATCATAGCGCTGTGTCACAACACACTTACATACATACATAGCTTCACGCTGTATCCCGCATATAGCAGGATAGGCAGAGGGAACCTAGTGCTAAGACACTCCGTTCCTCACTTTCCGCCGAATTGAGGCATTGCGTGCTCAGTGGTGGAACTCAACGCGCTTTGCCTTGTTACCAAACCTGGGAAATGAAAAATTTCATTTCCTGGAGTGGGAATCGAATCCACAACCTGTCGCGTTTTCAATCGCACGCTTGTGCCTCTGCGCCACGACAGGCGTTACAACGCACTTAACTACTTATATAAAAATAATAAATAGAAATCTTTATTGGGATATATTTCTCATAAGCATGGGAAATAATTCACATAAATAAAGTTCAATAATGACTACTATAATTTAGAACTGTCTAGTGTAAAATAATATGAACGAAGAATTGAGAACAAAGTGTTACTAAATTCTCCTTAAGTCGTGTCCGTCAGTCTTGATGTATGTATACAGAGTGTTGTCTAAAATATTTTTCGGTCTATTGTTTAGATAACTTGATTGGATATGAGGAAGTTACAGGTTTGAGTCCCGAGTGAGATATAATGGTATGAGACATTCCGTTCTTTACTTTCTAGTGGTCTTAACTCCGTCATTTGTCTTACCAGAGCAGAGAAATGCAAATAATGTAATATAATGATTCCCCCGAGTGGAAATCGAACTCACAACCAAGTATGCTTACAATCAGACGCTGCCCCACTGCGCCACGATGTATTCGATAGTAAATTTAAATTAAAATATATTATATTTATTAGATATGGTACTTTTTTTATGAATTAAATTACATCCACGGACTCACACTTGCCCGTGCCTTTTGTTTCTTTTTTTTTTGTTACATTTGCAGCATACTTAAATAGAACTACCTACTTGTATCTTAAGAGTATGGTGAGATCCTCACCGACTGACTTCTTTTTTCTTTTTTTTTATTCCTTTTTTTTTCAGTCAATTGTTATGTAAATTTATGACCAGGTTAGCGACAGTTATCAAGGCGTACGTTTTTACTTTTTCTCATATCGCTAAGCTTCCTGATCACTGCCCCCATGACGGCGTCATCACGTTTGGTAGATAGTATACTATATCTATATATTACACGTAAATGAAAAATTTTCGACCATGTTAAATAAAAATTTATAGAAGGAGAAGTATGTATGTATGTAATTTGGCATAGTAATGATTTATATACAGATATACAGACAATATTAAAATATAAAAAATAAATATTACACACACCACAATGTGTTTCACATACACTTTTGTATAAATACACGTTGCTAGGCAACCCGTAATCTACGCACCAACGCAGCTATTACTATATACAATTGAATCTAATCATATCATCTGTGTTTAATAGATTTACGTAATTGTTACAAGCAGCATAAACTAACTTAGTACTAAATTACTTGATTTTACATCTAGATCTAGAAGAACGCTTGTCGCGGCGCAGAGGCACAAGCGTGCGACTGTAAACGTGACAGGTTGTGGGTTCGATTCCCACTCGAGGAAATGTAAGGCTTAGTATTTTTATTTTCTGGATTTGGTAACAAGGCAAAGTCCGGCGTTGAGTTCCGCCACTCAACACGCAATACCTCAAATTTGGCGGAAAGTGGGGAACGGAATTGTTGAAAGAGAACGGAGTGTCTTAACACTAGGTTCTCAGGTTCCCTCTGCCTATATGCCTATATGCGGGATACAGCATGAAGCTATGTATGTATGTATGTATCTAGAAGATCTAGAAGGTCGAAAGTAAGGAGAACGGAGTGTCTAGCTCTACAATTTACAGACTACCTCACTCTGCAAAAAACGCTGAAGCTATAAGCACCTATCATATTACATTATATTATTTCCTTCACCTATTATAAATATTTTAAGAAGCTCAATGTCGTTTCGCAAAAAAAATATATAAGCTCATTAAAGGGTTTCTTATACAAACAATATTAATTAAAGGCTCTAATTAGAAGGATTAGAAAAGTCACATCCTCTTCCGGTTACGTTCTTAGAAACGGAGCTTTATCTCTAAATACGATTAATTAATTGCGAAATACAAACATGTAAATTATTTTACAATGGTTTTCATATTATAATATAGCAGAGGGAACCTGAGAACCTAGTGTTAAGACACTCCGTTCCCCACTTTCCGCCGAATTTGAGGCATTACGTGCTGAGTGGCGGAGCTAAACGCCGCACTTTGCCTTGTTACCAAATCCAGAAAATGAAAATACTTCATTTCCTGGAGTGGGAATCAAACCCACAACCTGTTGCGTTTACAGTCGCACGCTTGTGTCTCTGTGCCAGGACAGGCGTTAAATATGAGTAATCCCTCGAATGGAAATCGAACCCACAGCTTACAGTCAGACGTCCTACTATATTCAATATTCCCATAATTAACATAAATTTACTATCCATTCCATCTTCGCGTTCTAAGGAAATCACTTTATACTTACTCCAATTTTAATCGCTAAAGAACATCGCAATTTACAAAACTTAACGCCTTATTATGACAACTCACACCAAATGAAAATACTTTCAAAATAAATAATTCGTCTATAAATCGAAATTATTTTAAGGTATATAAAATAAGAACAACCTCAACACAAACATAAGCAAAATTAAATACAATTTAATTGAAAACTGAGTGCCAATTATAAAACGTTAACCATTGTTACATTTCGCTTCGCTTCGAATATTTGAAATTTACCAAAAATTTATTAAACGCCTACAAGAAAGCGAACGAAATCCGGATAAGGTTTGACAAAACGCCACCTACTTAAATATACCCGGGGCTTGCCGTAAAATGTCATTAATTTTCAAATTAATCGCCATTTTACGGAATTTAATCAAATCTTTAATCTCAAATAAGTGTAAATGACGGGCTTTTAGATTTTTAATGACTTTTACCTGTTCAGTTTTGATTTTGATGTTTGTTTATAAATTTATGAGGTCATCGTGACTGCAAACGCAAATTTGGTCGTAGGTTCGATTCCCACTCGGGGGGAATATTTTGTTAGCTTCACGCTGTGTCCCACACATAGCAGAGTCATAATACTAGTTTTCTTTCCGAAAACAGCACAATAACAAGCTATATATATATAAAAACATAGTCAATAATAAAGTAGTTTCTCTAATAGCCGTTGAATACAGGATGCTCCCTGGACATTGGGGTGAAGATAAATCGTTACGCGATCGTCGTTAACGAGGGGCCTGGGATCTATGGAAGAATTACTGCACACTAATGAATTAATAGTACTTATGTTACGGTTGAATAAATAGATTACTTTCTTAGGATATTTGTATGAGATTAAGAACGGAGTGTCTTAACACTAGGTTCATAGGTTCCCTCTGCTTACCCTGCTATGTGCAGGATACAGCGTGGAGGTAAATAAAGTATTGGAAATTTCTTTTTTAATGTTGTTTCTTTTTTTTTAACTTCACGCTGTAACCCGCATATAGCAGGGTAGGCAGAGGGAACCAGAGAACCTAATGTTAAGACACTCCATTCTCTTTCAACAATTCCGTTCCCCACTTTCCGCCGAATTGAGGCATTGCAAACCCAAGAAATGAAAATACTAAATTTTACATTTCCTGAAGTGGGAATCGAACCCACAACTTGTCGCGTGTACAGCCGCACGCTTGTGCCTCTGCGCCACGACAGGCGTTAATTCTTCTTTCTTTTTTAATCAAAATATTCAAATGGGCAATAACACTTTGAAATTGTCAGTCAACATAAATGAGCGCAGGTTTGAGTCCCGCTACGTACAATATATTATAAAAAGCGAAGCAGCTTCATGCTTTATGACGAATAGCATGGTAGTGAGGGAGTACCTGTCAAGATATTCCCTTCGCTTTCTGCCCGTATTCAAGACGTTGCGTGTTGAGTGGCGGAACTCAGTTTCTTAACTCAAAATTTTGTATACAAATTTATCATTACGTATTTAATACTCCTTACAATTATGATTTTAACAAAAAAGAAAATCGAATGAAAAGAAAATGGACTAAAAAGTACAATTATTACGAAAAGCTCAAAAACTTCTCACCAACATTTAACAAAATTTAAATGTGGTCCCACCATATCAAAACCACTAACTATCATATAGAAAAGAGTCATCAAAACGTTACACCAAATAAAAAGTCACACATACAAAAAACTACAGTGGAAACTCCTCTTTTTTTGAAAACGGTTAAAAATTGCCTTGTATAAGTTCAAAGAAAACTGCATATGTGTACTATATTTTTAATAACTTCAACTCATTCTTAGGAGTCTGTCTCTAGAGACCTAGACATAATAAGGGTACTTTATGCTAGTCGATTGAAAATTGTTATGCAATATTTTCTAGTATGTAAATTTGATTCTTAAGCCCTTGTGTCATAAATCATATATGAGAATGTTTATTATGTCCTACAAATATTATACATATATACAAAGCTTCACGCTTTATCCCGCATATAGAAGGGTAGGCAGAGGGAACCTAGTGTTAAGACACTCCGTTCCCCACTTTTCCACTTATACAAATATTATAAATGTGAATATAAGTTATTGCTTATTAAGAAAGGCCAAGCCAGACCTACTGGCTTTCTGCCTAACACACATTTGTTTCAATGAAAATAAATTCCATATATATATATATATATATATATATATATAAGTATCTTCGCCCATAGACATTTACAACACCAGAGGACTTGAAAATGCGTTGACTGTCTAGATTGTACAAATGGAAGGGGAAGAATGCAATGTAGTGGCCACGGCAGTCAGCCATTGGAACCACCACATTCTGAAGAAAGGATAGGTGAAAATAGGGAAAACCTGGCTTACATGTCATCGAATCGGAACACATCATTAGATATCAGTCGGAGGACGAAACTCCTTCCACCTAATTACTGGGATATGAGAATTGTATTCTAACTTCGTCCTCTCACAAGGATCAACCATATTCAATTTCTCTAAAGCTCCCAAAAACTATATATATATATATACAATAACACCAATTCAAACCAACTTCTAAAGATATTCATGTAACCAAAAGTACTTTTGAATTAAAATTAAGAAAGTATTAGAAAAGTGGTTAACAGAAATGTTCTATTTTCAAAGAAGGATGATTAACAACTTCTTTCGTTTCATAAAATATTAACATAATTTACTTAATAAAGGAGTTGAAAATTACAATTAATATTTAATGAATAAAAATTTAGAGGTCAAATTTGTGCTTTTAAAATTGGAAAAAGGATTCATTTATGTTTTCAGCTTTATCTATCATAGTAGAGTAGTTGGAGAGAACCTAGTGTTAAGACTCTCGGTTCTCTGGGATTCGAACCCACAACCCATAAAGTTTACAGTCAGAAGTTATCCCACTATACCATGAAGGTATTGTAATTTTAATTAGGAAATTTGACATGTTGCATCTTATCGTTATGTTAATATGGATAGAATTTTTTCATACTTTTTCATGAAAATGACAAGGACAGAAAAGTCTTAAAATATATAAAGTCTTCTCCATGAATACTATATGTATTCATGGAGAAGAAGTACAAAAAACCATATTTTTTAGATAAATGTATCAGAAATACATAAAGTAAATATTATTTGCACTACCATGTGCTTGATATAAACTAATGAATATAATGGAGTACACATTGCTAAGGAAAGAGTTTTCTTCAATCAACTTAAAAAAAAGGAAGAGGTTCCTCAATTTGACTATTTTTACATTTGTCCACGTAACTTTTTACTATCTAAAACAATTATAATAAATCTTTCTTTTATATTTTTAGTGCTTCTGGTGTGGTCTCATTTAAATTTAGTTATAATATGACGAGTAGTTTTCGAGCTATTCGTAATAATTTTACTTTTAATTGCATTTTATTTGAAGTTGTTGTTTGGTGGTAGGAGGTGCGACCTCCGTCTGGCTCACGACCACTATCATGTCAAAGACGAACCGCCAAATATCTTACGATGTGTTCCGGTTCGATGGCATGTAAGCCAGGTTTTCCCCTTTCCCACCCATCCGTTCCCCAAAATGTGATGGTTCCAATAGCGGACCACTACATTGTCCTCCCCTTCCATATGTATTGTATTCTGTAGGTTGGCAACGCATCTACAACATCTCTGGTATTGTAGATGTTCATGGGCGAAGGTAACCATCAGGTGGTCCTTCTGCTCGTTTGCCGTTCGTTATCCATAAATTATATTTGAAGTTGGTTTTCTTTTTCTGATAGTGAGAAATATATGAGTTTAAAAAAATATGTTACAATATATCTAACTAACATTGTCTATTATGATAAGCTTTTCAAACCATACATATATATGATATAATAATACCGAACAGAAAGACAGTAGTATAATGAAAAGGGATTTTCTAATGAAAACGCTCGTAAGTAATCCTTTTAGATTTAGGCTAGGCTTCAAGCGTACTTTATATAGCCAGATATGTTTTGTTTTTGGATTATTATATTCATATTGTTATTAGATTTAATATTATAGTAGTATTTTATCATGAGAGGCCATCGTGGCGCAGTGGGTCTTATTGTAAACGCGATTGGTTGTCAGTTCAATTTCCACTAGGGGTAATATATATATTGAAGTTATTTTCATTTTCACACACTAGGAAGAAAAAGTGTGGGTAGTAGTGCGTAGTTCCACCACTTAAAACGAAAAATATGTGCAGAATGGAGTGTCTTGACACTAGGTTCTCTCTGCCTACCTTGCTACGCGAGAAAAAATATGAAACTGTGAAAAAATTGTATTCTTTTATAATAACATAAGTAATTAAAACTTTTTGATACATTTATTTACCACTTTCAGCCGGATATACTATAAAGAACTTAGACATGCATTTCTCCGTTAATTTTCGCCCAATTTTATTGCGTACTAAGAGAAATCCAGCGTAATCATTTGTCATTCCGAGAGAAGATATGAAAACAATTTAAATATAATCAATTCTTCTAGTTGGAATCCAACCCATAACTATGCCCTAACATACAGACAATGTCCCATTTTCCTCTAATGTTAAAAAGAAAGAATTTTTTTAGCCATCCATGAGTTCATTGTGCCCATCGCGTTATAGTATAGTTATATATACTAGAAGTATAAATTTCTAGTAGCGAGAGGAGTTTGGAGGGTACCTAGGGCTTACCACTCAACGTGTAAGTTTAAGGGGCCCTTTTAAAAAGTGCATTAATGTTTACCTCCCTTCAAACTAAATATATGAACATATGTATATTTATAAAAGGACTCGTCAAATAAACTTGGTAACGTAATGGGCGTAATGTAATCAATTCACACTTAATTTGCACTTTCGTTAATTACGACATAATATATTTACTTTTACAGACAAACATTCATTTTGTTACAAGTGTTTATTTTGTTTATTTTACTTTGTATTATTGTAGGAAAAATTGGGTTTTACCTAACTTCACGCTTTATCCCTTGCGGGGTAGTCAGAGAGAATGGAGCGCCACGCTACGGTACCTGCATACCTCTTTCGCCTCGTCCACAGTCATTAATCTCTTCATGCATGCCCTCGGGGTCCTCATGCTTTTTACGTGACCTTCTTCCAGTATCATTGATACTATGTTCTTGAAGGTCCACCGAGGTCTCCCCCTACCTCTCTTGCAGCTCACCTTTGCTTCATATATCCCTCCTCTCACATTCTACGTAGCTATTTGTAGCTCCATCCTCCATTTGAATTTATGTTTTGAGATTGAAATTGGGTTTTAAGTTAAAATTTCTATTTATGAAAAAAATATTAAGTTATGTTTTTTTTTCCTTGATAGTCTTTTTTTCCTTTATTTTTATTTATTTGAATTTTGTGATGAAGTATATTTACTTTTTAATGTCAACAAAATAAAGAAACAAAGAAAAGAGTAAAAAAGCACGGCCCTCTTTTTTAGGCTAAGTTCTAAATATGTGATGAATAAAGAACGGATTGATATGTCTCTACATCCTCTATATATAAAACTATTATATTTCTAATCACAAAAGCTAAATATTTTTCTAAAAGCTTAAGGTTATTTCCTAATGTTCAAAATTGAATATGACATATTTTATAAAAATATTTTTCCGCCGCTCAGCACGCAGTGCCTCAATTCGGCGGAAAGAGGGTAACGGAGTTTTTTTATACTAGGTTCCCTCTGTCTATCCTGCTATATGCGGGATGCAGCGTAAAGCTGTTGCTGTTTTTTTCCAGAAACACAACATATAAACCATAAATTCCATAAATTCCATAAATTCTAAAATAATATTACCTCAAAAGAAATAGATTCAGTAAAACGTGAAGTGTATATAATATATTTTGAGCGTATTTGAAATTAAAAAAAGGGTCCTATAATAGACAACTTATTTAAACTTATTTATCGTTGCGAGGGGTCACCTTCAAATAAATCACAAATTTAAATTGGACCACATAAGGAGCACTAGCTATAATATAAAGAAGGAATCATCAAAAATTGCATAGCCAGTAAAAAGCTATGCGGTATCACACATAAAAAATACAGTCGAACTGATAATCCACTCCTTGTCTTATAATATATTTTTTTTAGCTTTACGCTGTATCCCGCAAATAGCAGGGTAGGCAAAGGGAATTTGAGAGCCTGTAAACACAACCGTTCTCTTTCAACAATTCCGTTCCCCACTTTCCACCGAATTGCGGCATTGCGTGCTGAGTGGCGGTACTTAACGCCGCGCTTTGCCTTGTTACCAAGCACAGGAAATGAAAATAATAAACTATACATTTCCTGGAGTGGGAATCGAGCCCACAACCTATCGCGTTTACTGTGGCACGCTTGTGCCTCTGCGCCACGACATGCGTTATATTCTATATTTTGAAAGTCGGTTAAAACAGTACACCTATTGAAGTGTATACAATTTATCTTAAGCGAACTTGAAATTAAAAGAGGCCCTTTAATAGGTAATTCATTCAGATTATTTATCGTTGCGGGGGGTCTTCCCAGCAAAAAATCAAAATCTGATCTAAATTAAATTCATATATGACCACATCATAAACAGCTATCATATAAAAAAGAATCATCCAATATTGTTCACCCAATAAAAAGATATGCAACATCCTCCTTTCTTGATGTAGGTTAAAAAAGTACACCTAATGAAGTATACACAATTAATCTTGAGCGAACTTGAAATTAAAAAGGGGCCCTTTAATAGACAATTCATTTTAACTTATTTATCGTAGCGGGGGGTCGCCTCCAGCTAACCGGACAGAATATTTATTTCCACGAGAACTCGGACGTGTTATCTGGGATGCTGTGATTTTTCTCATCTCAAACATCTCTACATCTTTGTCGTTTTATCTCAGCCCTTTTGGCTGATCCGTATTTATTGTGTCGCGACCTTTTACTTAATAATGATTTTTTTTGTTTTTTTTTGCTTCACGTTGTATCCCGCACACAGTAGGGTAGGCAGAGGGAACTTGAGAACCTATTATTCTTACACTCTGTGCTATTTATATTTTCGTTTCCTACTGTCCGTCGAATCGAGAGCGAGGAAATGAAAATATTAATGATTATAAATATTTAATATTTTCATTCCCTGGAGTGGGAATCGAACCCACAACCCGTCACGTTTGCAGACGCTCAAGTACCTCTGCGCTACGACTAGCCTTTTTTTGTAATTATATGAATAATACTATTTATTTAAGCTAAAATAGCTTAAATAAATACTATATTGTTTAAAGTGACCGCTAGCTAATTGCAGTTTTGGTTTTCGTCATCCGACATAGGAAATACCCAAAGGGACAATAATTGGAAAGTGGGTTATTTATTCTTAGGCTCCCTCCGCTGTCCAATGATGAATGAAATCTGTGAAAGTAAGCCTTTCTCAATACATTCAAGAGAAGTTTTTTCAATCGAATGTCAATTTATGACCAATTCGATATACTTTTATAATGGAAAAATTGACAAAAATATTATTCTGAAATAACTTCTTATTGCCGTATGACGGAGAAGTCAAAGAACTCCATCTTTCTACTTACCGAAAATCTAGCTGTTACAAAATGACATAAATACAAAAAGATTACAGATCTTGAGAGATTAAATGCTATTCATGGCGCAGAGGTACAAGCGTGCGATTGTAAGCAGTACAGATTGTGGGTTTCATTGCTTCCTCGAGAAAATCGATCAAAGCTCATAACTCATTATAATCACGATTTGTAGTAGACGCGGTCCCACAGCGCCACGATTCTTAATTTTTTTCGGCCTAATTTGTCCAAGCTTCGAAAGCAACTTAGCTTAAATAAAACACTGCTAAATACACCCGCAAATCCTAAACCGTGGCGTAATGAGAGGATGTTGCCTAAAAAGCGTCATGCGCGACAGCTCTCAACTACTTCATTATAAAGCTCTCAGTACTTCTACGTTTTACTATACTAGCTTTATACATGGCTTCTATATATCTAGTAATAAAGACTAAATTCCAACAGAAATACTGTACTTGGCCAGCCGTGTCCTAACAACGCGTGAGCGAGAGAGCATAATGACAGGAAAATGAAGATGCTTTGTGCAAAATATGGACCAGGTTAGGAAGTTAATAGGCGAACGTCGAATCTTTGCGGGTTTTTGATATGTTATGTGGATTTTGAAGCCAAATTTTTATATAAAATCTTTATGAATTGCTTAATTTTAGTCTTATTCCCTAATGTATAGCTGTGCTTGTAAAATTTCAGCTAAGATCGGTTTAGTAGTTTTTGCGTGAAAGAGTAACAAACATCCATACATACAAACTTTCTTATTTCTAATATTAGTAGGACTACAGGTCTCTACTCCCTATTCCTGAATCTTAAAAATTCATGACACAGAAACAGGTTGTCAAAACTTGCATAACCTTATTTTTATTAACCAAGGGTATATTGTTCTGGCTATAATCTTTTTAAAAATCTAAAGGCGATAAATGATGATGATTATTTTATTAATACTTTACGCCCGTCGTGGAGCAGAAACTGAGCGTGCGACTGTATGCGCGGCAGGTTGTGAGTTCGATTCCCACTTCAGGAAATGGAATTTTTCATATCCTGGGTTTGGTAACAAAAGCAAAGCGCGGCGTTAGAGTTCAGCCACTCAGCTCGCAATGCCTCAATTCGTTGGAAAGTGAGAGCAGGTGTCTTAACACTAGGTTTCGTCTGCCTACCCTACCTATATGCAGGGATACGGCGTGAAGCTATGCCTGTATGTATGTCATTATTACTTAATTATAGTTACAACTCAACTATGTATTACTTAAATTAATAACTACAAACTTACATTTAATCCTATAATATTGCAAACACGAAAATTTTGGTGAAATGTTTGGTGGTAGGAGGTTCGTCTCCGTCTGGCTCGCGACCACTATCATGTCCAAAGACGAACCGCCAAATATCTTATGATGTGTTCGGTTCGATGGCATATCAAGCCAGGTTTTCCTTTCCCACCCATCCTTTCCCCAAAATGTAATTGGTTCCGATAGCGGACTACTACATTATCCTCCCTTTTCCATCTTGTATCCTCTAGGTTGGCAACGCATCTGAGTACATCTCTTGTGTTGTAGATGTTCATGGTGAAGGTAACCACTTGCCATCAGGCGGTCGCTGCAACAAGTTTGCCATCCGGTATCCATAAAAAAAAAAAAAAAAAAAAAAAATTATGATTGAGTAACAAATATCAATATTTGTTACTCTCTCACACCCCCCAAAAGCTCCACTAAGTTGAATCTAGATGAAACTTCAAACTATCATAGCTTACATTCCAAAATAGCACATAGTATATAATTTATAAAGGTTTTGTATAATTTTGCCATAATACAACGATAAGTATCTAATATTAATTAAACTTGATAAGCCATGCGACTAGCACTGACAAGCTTCCTTCATATTCAATCTGGCACAGCTAATTGTTGTTAATTCCCTCACGTCTGAGTTATGATGCGACGTAATATGTAGTATGCATATATATGAAATAAGAAATTAATTTTAAAAAGAAACTGACGCCTGTCGTGGCGCAGAGGCACAAGCGTGCGACTGTAAGCGCGACAGGTTGTGGGTTCGATACCCACTCCAGGAAATGGAATTTTTCATTTTCTGGGTTTGGAAAGAAGGCAAAGTGCGCCGTTGAGTTACGCCACTCAGGACGGAATATCTCAATTCGGTGGAAAGTGGGGAATGGAGTGTCTTAACACTAGATTCCCTTTCCTTACCATGCTATGTATGTTGTATGTAAGAAGCTAATAGGAAAACGCTTTTTGTCGTCCTAATTGATCTGTCAGGTTAAGACTATGAAAATATTGTACTGTTATTGGAATGCCACCTATGTAAATTTTGAAGCAAGGCGAAGTACAAGAAGAACAAGATTTTAAAATATAAAAAATCAGAGGTCATCAGGGGTACAGACGTAAGCACGATTGCTTGTGGATTCGATCTCCACTCGAGATAATAATTGTATTGGAATTATTGCCAATTGCGTGCACTAATAAGACAAAGTGCGTTAAGTTCTGTCATTCACCACACAGTATCATAAGTTCAGGCGGAAAATGGAGAATAACATATATTGATTCTCGATTCTTTCTAACTGACCTATTTTAAGGAAAAAACTGTGGTCCCCAAAAAAGTCATTAAAGTAAAATTTAAACTACTTGGTTAATCTTTAGCATTTTTTATTGTTATTTCTAATCACTACAGACATATAGTCCATAATAATTATTAAAATTTTCTGTTAAGCCCAAGCTTAGAACCAAAATATAATCATTTATATATACTTACATATATACATACATAGCTTAACGCTGTGTCCCGCATATAGCAGGGTAGATAGAGGGAACCTAGTGTTAAGACATTCCGTTCCCCCACTTTCCACCGAATTGAGGAATTGCGTGCCGAGTGGCGGGACTCAACGCCACGCTTTGCCTTGTTACCAAACCCATGAAATAAAAAATTCCTTTCTTGGAGTGGGAAAACCCACAACCTGTCGTGTTTACAGTCGCACGCTTATACCTCTGCGCCACGACAGGCGTTATATATACATTAATCATATAAATTTAATATAACCCTATTAAACTTAAATCCCACACTAAAATTCCTGGAATTTAGTCTATCTATTATTTTATTCTATTATAATTTAAACAAAGCTAGACTAAACATACGCCTGTAATCAGTTTTGTACATCAAGCCGAGCCGATTGAGCTAAGGATCATCCACTAAAGCTAATTATCCATGACATTGCCTTTGTACACAAACGGAATACGTACAATAATGTGTAATATGACATTGAAATTTGTAAGCCGGTTAAACTGTCCATGTATGATCTGAATCTAAGGTTAGGTATATAGGTATTTATTTTATTAAGCTAACCTGAAATAAATAAAAAGATGGTAGATAAAATTTGGGGTTCCAATTTCAGTTGAAGATTTTTTATGTTCATTTGTATTCCGCTTTTTTTTTTTTTTTTTTGATAACGGAGGGCAAACGAGCAGAAGGACCACCTGATGGTAAGTGGTTACCTTCGCCCATAGACATCTACAATACCAGAGATGTTGTAGATGCGTTGCCAACCTAGAGGATACTGATGGAAGGGGGGACAATGTAGTAGTCCACTATCAGAACCACCACATTTTGGGGAAAGGATGGGTGGAAAAGGGGAAAATCTGGCAAAAAATCGCTTTATTTTCGTGCTGATAAGACACCAAGTTACACCAATTAACACACAATGTCCCAAATTTAGGCGGAAAGGGACAAACAGAGTGTCTTTACACTACCTTCTCTCTGATTAACCTGACTTGCGTCATAAAGTTGTTTGGTTTTTGTTTTAAAGAGTGTTTTGTCACTTTGTTAGTAAAAGTTGAGACGTGATTGTTTGTAATACTCATGACTTGGAAGGCTAGTATTTAAAATATTTTTTTTTTGAAAAGGACGCATGGAATTTAATTATACGTCCTTTCTTATAGTATAATTACAACTAGAAGTTAATTTACCAAAATTTTAAATGTTATAGTTCAAATAACTGTAAATTCTTTGTCCATTTTCGTTACAATTTCGCCACTATCCTAGCATTTAAACAAAACAATACAACACATGTAATCTGACGCCACCGATAACATATCCGGGGAAATCCTCAAATAATTGGTACTCACGTAGTGTCTGGAACTAGCTTAATTGCCATTGTTCCCTAATTTGTTCGCGTCACCACTGTCCCTCGAGAGAGCCACTGGTCATTATTAAACGCCAATCAATTTTAAATCTTATCCCAATGCCTTAAAATTCAATTTAAATTTTAATTTTAATTTCGTTACCCTGAGGTACACTCGGTGTGCATGTCATGGGTAAATTGTATCAGCATGTTAAATGTGGTGACGTCTCTCTCCGATACGTAAATATAGGGTTAGTGTGAGCGAGATGAAAAATATTAATGCCATTTTTTGTTGAAAGCAGATGGATGGTGGCCACTTTTTATTTCATGTAAGATTTAACGTTTACCATAATATATTGCAGTTTCTGAAAATTTAACATGTAAGTGAACATACCTTTATGTTATTACATACATACATACATAGCTTCACGCTGTATCCCGCATATAGCAGGGTAGGCCTAGAACCTAGTGTTAAAACACTCCTTTCCCCACTTTCCGCTCAATTGAGGCATTGCGGAACTCAACGCCGCGCTTTGCCTTTTTACCGAACCCAGGTATTGAAAAATTCCATTTTCTGGTGTGGGAATCGAACCCACAACCTGTCCTGTTTACAGTCGCACGCTTGTGTCTCTGCGCCACGACAGGCTTTATGTTGTTTTAGATTCTTAACCGATTTCGTAAAAAGAGGATGTTCTTAATTGGACTGTATCTTTATGTGTGTTGTTAGCTTTTTATTGGGTGAACTAATTTATATGATTCTTTTTTATATTATAGCTAATACATATGACGTAGTCCCTTTTAAATTTACTCAAAATATTATAAACAGTTCAACAGTTCTTGAGCTATTCGTTATAATGTAACTTTTTAATGCATTTTATTTGAAGTCGGTTTTCTTAGATTTAATTGCGATTAACTTCATGCTGTATCTAGCGGTAGCAGGGTAGGCAGAGGGAACCTGAGAACCTAGTGTTAAGACACTTCGTCCTCTTACAACATTTCCGTTCCCCACTTTCCGCCGAATTGAGGCATTGCGTGCTGAGTGGCGGAACTCAACGCCCCGCTTTGCCTTGTTACCAAACCCAAAAAATGAAAATACTAACATTTCCTGGAGTGGGAATCGAACCCACAACCTGTCGCGTTTACAGTCGCACGCTTGTGCCTCTGCGCCACGACAGGCCGTTAATTTATTGTTAAGATTTAATTTTTTTGTAAAAATCTTACTAATACTTTTTAATTTAGTTGCATTAAGAGTTGCTCTTTTTGTGCTATGGACCCCTAATAATTACATATATATATATATATATTTAAATTGTGTAATCTTTTTCGAAATATTGTTTTTTGGACTGAAAATTCATATTCAAAGGCAAATGTTTTTTGAAAACATATTTTGAATTAACATTTCATTACATTGTATACTTATCTAGAAATTGTGAAAGTACTTAAAACTGAAACACGATCTAGCTTTTAATATTTTCATGAATTATTCAATAATATTAGAATATTTTGCCCAGACTGCCTAACAATACTAGTAAATTGACTCAAAAGTAACGGTTAAAGACTTTAAGTCTTCTACGTTGTTTAAAATAAGATAAATTCACCTTGTATTTCAAGCGTGTAAAATATAGATTATTAGGAATAAAATTCACATTAATTATCCTAATTAACATACATACATACAAAGCTAGGCAGAGGGAACCTAGTGTTAAGACACTCCGTTCCCCACTTTCCGCCGAATTGAGACATTGCGTGTTGAGTGGCGGAACTCAACGCCACGCTTTGCCTTGTTACCAAATCCAAGAAATAAAAATACTAAATTTTACATTTCCTGGAGTGGGAATCGAACCCACAACCTGTCGCGTTTACAGTCGCACGCTTGTGCCTCTGTGCCATGACAGACGTTCGTTTGGTGGTAGGAGGTTCGTACTCCGTCTGGCTCGCGACCACTATCATGTCAAAGACGAACCGCCAAATATCTTATGATGTGTTCCGGTTCGATGGCAAGTAAGCCAGGTTTTCCCATTACCACCCATCCCTTCCCCAAAATGTGGTAGTTCCGAGAACGGAATACTACATTGTCCTCCTCTTCCATCTGTATCCTCTAGGTTGGCAACGCATCTACAACATCTCTGGCGTTGTAGATGTTCATGGGCGAAGGTATCCACTTACCATCAGGTGGTCCTTCTGCTCGTTTGCCATCCGTTATCCATAAAAAAAAAAAAAGACGTTAAAAATAAATTTATAAAATTAACATAAATAACATATAATTCTTATTTAAGTTTCTTTAATCCTGGGGTACGACAGGATATGTTTTACACTACAATCTCTTAATTTTAACTATCGGCCGGTAGCGTTCGGGGATTTACCCACTTTTGGAAATTAGTTTACGAATGAGTTATGAAAATTTTGTGCGTGTAAAAACAGCTTTTTCCCTGTGAGGGGACGGGGTTAGAATACAATTCCCCTCCGCCGCTGGGTAGCTTCCCGTAAGAGGCCACCACTATCATGTCAAAGACAAACCGCCAAATATGATGTGATATGATGTGTTCCGGTCCGATGGCATGTAAGCCAGGTTTTCCCCTATCCCATCCCATCCTTTCCCCACAATGTGGTGGTTCCGTTAGCGAACTACTACATTGTCCTCCCCTTCCATCTTTATCGTCTTGGTCCGCAACGCATTTACAGCACCTCTGGTGTTGTAGATGTCTAGGGGCGATGGTAGCCACTTACCATCAGGTGCCAGGTGGTCAGGTTGCCATCCGTTCTCCATAAAAAAAAATCCCGCTTTATCCCGTATAACAGGGTAGTGAGAATGAACCTAGTGTCAAGATACTCTTTTACTTTCTGTTAGAGATATTAGAAAAAATAACTGGAATCGTGTTTCAATCGGTTGGAAAGCGGTGAATAGAGTGTCTTGACAATATTTGAAACATTACGTGTTAAGTGACGGAACTTAACGCCGTGCTTTCGCAAAACTTGTTTGTATATTTGCCATCAAAAGAAAAAAAATAGGCCATGTAATATAATAGCGCAAAGTCATGGAAATAGTGGAGGAGAGGGACAAATACTACGGAAAAAAATTAAATTTTAACAAAAAAAGAAAAATCGACAACAATTGAATATTTTAAAAAGTAAAATTATTGCGAATAACTCTAAAACTACCTGTCCGATATTAACTAAACTTAAATGGAACATAAAAAGCACTATCTATTCACACAAAAAAAAACAGATAGAAATTAAAAAAAACTATAAATGAAAAATATAATTTTATTTTTGTTTGGTGGTAGGAGGTTTGTCCTCCGACTGGCTCGCGACCACTATCATGTCAAAGACGAACCGCCAAATATCTTATGATGTGTTCCGGTTCGATGGCATAAAAAAAAAATAAAAAAAAATTTACCACTTTATTGTAATCTTCAAAAGGTAGGCCAATGGGAATCGTGCTATATGAACGCTTTGCTGCTATGTATACTTTAAAATCCATACATTTTTTTTTGTCGAATTGAGACATGAATTCTTACATTGAATAGTAATATAAATAATAAACAAATATTCAAAATAATTTATCCATAATATATTTTTTTAAACTACCCACAATTTCAACTTTCCTTTTAACATAAAGCAGGGTAGTCAGGAGAAGGTGTCATACAATAAAAGAATCATCAAATTCGTTCACACATTAAAAAAAAGAGATGTAAATAGATATATTTTTTGAAATCGATTAAAAAATACAATCATCCCTCCCTCAACTGGGTACATACATAGCTTCACACACTCCGTAAAATAGCCCTTGCGACACCGCACTTCTAAGCTGATGGACCTCCTCTCGAGGAGGCCAAGCCAGGGTCAGAGCTCATCAAGCTCGGCCCCTCACAAAGTCCGGTGACGTTGTAGAGGCCGCTATGGCCAACAGAAAAAAAAAAAATCAAAAAAAAAAAAAAAAAAAAAAAAAACTCCGTAAAATAAAACACTCCATTCCCAACTTGATTTGAATGACCTCGTGTAATCTGCAAAAGTAAAATATTAAGTAATAATAATGACAACACAAAACATACACTACAAAGGGTATTCAAGGTGATTGATGAAGGAACTCATTAGCGCTCAGCTTAACTGTTAGTCTGTTAGATTTAGGATATAAGGCTTACAGGCTCATATAGTAACAAAATAATATAACGCTTGTCGTGGCGCAGAGGCACAAGCGTGCTGTAAACCGACAGGTTATGGGTTCGATTCTCGCTCCAGGAAATGGAATTTTTCAATTCCTGGGTGTGGTAACGAGGTAACGTGCGGCGTGGAGTTCCGCCACTCAGCAAGCAATGCTCTTTTCGGCGGAACGCACAACTACTTGTATTTACTATCAAAGGCTGTCCTATCATATCTTTTAGTTAACTTAAGTATAATTAATGAGGCATTATCGATTTTCGCTTATATCACGAGATATAACCATATCATACAAATTAAGTGCACACCATAAACCCCGTCTTTATTGCCCGTAAGCTCGCAAAGTGGCGGACTTTAGTCTACTGTAACGAATGTGGTATTAACGGGAGGTATCGAGTTTTTTAAAATGTTTAACATAAATACATTTTTTTTTTAAATTTCATCTTGTATCCCTCACATAGCTGGGTAGGGGCAGAAAGTACCTTCAAACCTAGTGTTAAGGTACTCCGTTCTCTTCTAACTAGTATATGCCTTAACGAAAGGCTTTAAAATAGCTAGAATTTCAATTTTTTTCACAAACAATTATGTCTAGCCAAATATATTTTTTTGTAATAAAAAATATCCTTTATCCTTTTTAATATCTCTAAGAATATATGTACAAAGCTTCATGATAATCGGTTTAGTAGTTTTGGCGTGAAAGTGTAACAAACAAACTTACTTTCGCATTTATAATAATAGCAGGGATAACATATATCTTATTACACTGAAACTGTACATAATTCGATATTATATTATATTAACAAAGATGCCATAGCAGTAATGTGATACCCTTTGCATTGACTGATTCTGTACATAGCTTTGTTTCGAGTTGAATTAATATATAATTAGGTGTTACGAATTATAGATGCTGTGTTTAGTTACATGCGTTTGGCAACAAGGCAAAGCGCGGCGTTGAGTTCCACCACTCAGCAAACAAGGGTCTCAATTCGGTGGAAAGTGGCGAACGGAGTGTCTTAACACTAGGTTCACTCTGTCTACCCTGCTATATGCGGGATACAGCGTAGGGTAGTTATGTGTGAATAATTATATTTAAGTCATTCTAAGCCAGTCGTGGCTGGTCGTGATTGTAGGTTCGATTCCCACTCCAGGAAATGAAAATATTAAATGTTTATGAATATGTTAATAATGAGTATTTAATATTTTCATTTCCTCGCTCTAATAACAAGGTAATGCGCGGCGTTGGGTTCCACCACTCAGCACGTAATGCCTCAATTCAGTGGATAGTGGGAACTATAAATCATACGAGAACGGAATGTCTTAACACTACGTTCTCAAGTTCCTTCTGCCTACCCTGCTATATGCAGGATACAGCGTGAAACTAAAAAAAATATTTCTCCGCTC
>JAKGSA010001968.1:0-29381 GCA_033558755.1 Philaethria dido | reverse complement strand
CCTTCAAAGTAAGACAGTCATATATACTTATGACTAAGATATGATCTACTGTATATAATGTCTTCATTTATCATAGCAGAGAAGTCAGAGAGATCTTAGTGTTAAGACACTCCGCTTTCCGCTTTCAGTCCGAAATAAAGACGTTTCGAGTTGAGTGGCGGAACTCAACGCCGCTCCTGGTTTTCAGTAGGGAAATAAAAATAATATCTATATATAAATACGTGAAACAAATACTTTGGACTCCTTTTTCCGAAAATTACACGGACGGAAGAACTAAAATAATGCATAAAAAATATATAAAATTAATAAAATAAATGTTACACACACTACCGTGACATCTATGACATCCATGTCTATATGAAGTGACTACAAGTGAGTGCTAGGACGCGTTATTAACGCGTCAACGGGGACACGAGTTATAATAATTATACGACTTCAAGTAAAATGCACAAAACAGTAAAAATATTACGAATTACTCAGAAACTCGTCAGATCTTAACTAAATTTAAATGAAAGCACATCAAAAACACTAGCTATCAAATAAAAAAGAACCATCAAAATTAGTTCATTCGGTAAAAAGTTATGCGTAAATACAGTCGCAATGAGAACCCCCTTCTTTTCTTTAAGTAGGTGAAAAAGGTAAAAACAATAAACAATTACTCATTGACTTGAAATAAATTACTCACTTACACCTGCGTTAGTTAAAATTCAATGTTTAATTGCAATGGGAAATTATTGCTAATTCAACCTAGATTTTCCTATAGGAAAATCTTTTACCTATTATGTGTATTTTTTTGGAAAAACCGCTCTACATATATTTTTTTTTTGCCTCGTACCAGACCCAGAAAATGAAAATACCATCCAACATTTCCTGGAGTAGGAATCGAACCCACAACCTGAGCGTTTACAGTCGCACGCTTGTGCTTCTGCGCCACGACAGGCGTGTATTTTTTTTTTTTAGCTTCACGCTGTATACCACATATAGCAGGGTAGACAGAGGGATAAAAGCTAGTTTTGTGTTATATATTTGAAATGTGCTAATTAAGTCCTTTCATTTGGTACCCCACAGGATACCCATCAATGATTTTATTGTTTTTATTCATGACGTAACTGCCTCTAGAAGGCGCCATATTGACCAAGAGCGACGTCACATACCCAAGAACACTTGTAGTATCAATACTCATTTAACGTCACCTTAATTATATAAATCGGTCCAGGGGTTTAAAGATATGAGGTAATAAAGAATATTACAAACATACATGATACACGTGCGAAAACATAAATCTCTCCTCTGACAGTCGGAATACATAGGATTTTACGGCAAATGAAAATGATGTACATAAATATATTTTTTAACTGCAGACATTAATTTCAAAAAAGGTATTTTCGATTCCCGATAGAAACCATCTGAGTTTTCAATAAAAGTTTTATATTAAAAATGATTTTTATTGTCATAATTTTAATTACGTACTTTTTGTTCCAAGGATGCTTTATTATTTAAATATATATATATATATATATATATAGTTATATAGAAGAAAGAGAGAGTAGATAGAAAGTGGTGATAAGATATATATAGAGTATATATATATATATATATATATATATATATATATATATATATATATATATATATATATATGGTTATAAATACGCGGGGATTTGAGGAACATGAAATCCTAAGTAATACCTTTATAGCTCATATAGTAAATAAGGGCAGGGTTTTATTAATATCTTTTAAAATAATGCATGCGCCATATTAAATTAATAAAACAATGAAAGACATACAACCATTTGTTTCACAACCATGTTTATCTAAAGTGATATGTATAAGCTGTTAGGCAACGCGTTGTTAACGCGTCAAATTTTGGGACACTAGCTATTAGTAAATTTTGATACAAAAAACAAATATACATATTCATACCTCATAAATAAATCTTTATCAAGAAGTCACATAAATAATAGTCGGCAAAGTCTACCATGTCAGTGACGTTTACCTTTAATTGTTCCAGATCTCTTTATGTTTATACTATAATTGGTTTTCATTTATATATTAAGCTGTTACCTGATAACTATAATACTGGTAACGGGGTTCAGTCCCGCTTGCACCCATGTATTTTTAGCGTTTTCAAAAATGTTTTCGTTTCCTAAGTGTGGAGTAAATAATTTTAAAACTGCCTTTGCCTTTGTTTGGTGGTGGAGGTCTGTCCCCTCCGTCTGGCTCTCGCACTTTCACCATCAGAAGGTCAAAGCACGAACCGCCAAATATCTAATGATGCGGTTCTGTCTGATGTGCTTCAGGTTTTTCCCTTCCCACAGCAATACGTAACTAGCCATGTATTGGCTTCGCGCTTTTGCCTTAGCTACCAAACCCAGAAAAAAATACTAAACTTTTATTAACTTCCTGAATGGGAATCGAACTACAACCTGGCTTATGTCGCACGCTTGTGCCTCTGCCAATTATTAATATTATTTTTGCCTTTTTATTTTATTTACCAATCCTACGATCTAATTTCCTTAGAAATTATGACACATAATATCATAAGAAAATTATAATCTAATACTATATTTTCATATATTTATTTCCTACATTGAGCAATTATAGTTCATAGTCCATATATATGTCTGTCGGCAGTATGTGCGGACTGTAAACGCGACTAGTTGTGGGTAAGATTTTCAATTCCAGGAAACGGAATCTCTCATTTCCTGGGTTTGGCAACAAGCCAAAAATGCGGCGTTGAGTTCCGCCACCTTAACACGCAACGCCTCACCTGGTGGAGTGGAAACGGAGTGTCTAACACTACAGGTTCCCTGCCTACACTGCCATGCGGATACAGCGTGAAGCTATGTATGTAGACATCAATTAACATATGCAACATTTTTTTAAATAAAATACTATTTCTTGCATTTTTTAAAGCGCGATAATAAAAAAAAAAAAAAAACAATGAATCTCAAGATTAAATACGAGTTTGAAAGTCAACATGAATTTATCGCGTAAAAATTCCTTTACTAATTGGCTGACAACAGACGTGTAACAGAAACTACAGTAGGGCAAGAAAACTTGCGTCAAAGCATTCGTATCGTTATCGAAAGTTAGTTGCCATTACAGATATACATAGCTTCGCTGTATCCCGCATATGCGTGGTAGGCAGAGGGAACCTAGTGTTACATTCGTTCCCCCACTTTCCGCCGAATTGAGTATGTGCTGAGTGGCGAACTCGGGCTGCACTGCCTTTGCGCCACTAAACCCAGAAAATTGTGAAAATTCCGTTTCCTCCTGAGTGGAATCGAACTCCACAACCCGTCGCGCTACAGCTCCGATCGCTTTCAGCCTCTTTGTATGGGAATTGAAATGGCCCCTATCAAAATGCAAGAGAACTAACGTTTCTCCCCATTATTACAAAATGCTTCGATAACATGAATACTTTGTCGCAAGTTTTCGTGGTTGTCCTACTGCATACAAAAATACTGTACCATATGAGGTGACGGCAGGCGAGGCGTCCACATAACACGATTCACACCGGCTTACCTTTTGTATGTATAAAAAATTGAACGCAGAGGGCACTTCCTCGAACCCGCGCCTCTTTGAAATCGTCCAAGGCTCTGGACTGCTAAGCCATTTGTTCTGTATCCAGCTCCGTCGAATTCCTCCTTATATACGCTTGTTACACTTATGTATGTTAGCATCTCTGTAGAGATTTTCAATACTTTGGCTACCCAAAGACTATTTCTAAGAAACAATCCTTTGGCATTTGTTACTATTTATTAAATAATGTTTCGATAGTTATGGATTACCGGATGGCAACGAGCAGAAGAAATCGCTCAGGGGTGTTACCTTCGCCCATGAACATCTACAACAAGAGAGATGTGTGTACTAGAGATGCGTTGCCAACTAGAGGATACAGATGGAAAGGGAGGATAATGTAGTCCGCTATCGAACCACCACATTTTGGGAAAGGATGGGTGGGAAAACCTGGTTTACATGCCATCAGAACCGAACACATCATTAGATATTTGGCGGTTCGTCTTTGACATGATAGTGGTCGCGAGCCAGATTCTGTACCACCGTGTGTAAAACAAAACAAAATAGTTTTAAAGTGTTACCTTCACACACTTAGGTGAAACGAAAACATTTTTAGGAAAATGTTACAAAAATATGAACGGGACTCGAACCTGTTACAATGGTATTATAGTTATCAGGTAACAGCGAAATATATATAAATGAAAAACCAGTATAGTATATAAACATAGCATCTTGAACAATTAAAGGTAAACGTCACCGGACATATTGAACTTGCGGCTATTATTTAACCGTGACTTCTGATAAAGTTTATTTATGAGTATGAATATATGTATTTGTTTTGTGCCAGAAATTACTAATAGCTAGTGTCCCTCAAGCTGACGCAGCTAACAGTCCGCGTTGCCTGTGCTGGGAACGCATGCAAAACAATTTAGATAAACATGGTTGTGAAACCATGGTTGTGTAACATTTATCTTATTAATTTAATATATTTTTTATGCATTATTTAAAAAGATAAGTTATCATTCTTGCCCTTGTTTGCTATATGAGCCTACAGTAAGGTGTCACAAGTTTCATGTTCCTCCTCGTCCGCGTATTTTATATATATATATATATATATATATATATATATATATATATATATTATATATATATATATATATATACATTTGGAGAACAAAGAAAAGTAATGCACTAAAATTATGACAATAAAAATCATTTACTATAAAAACTTTTTAATGAAAAACTCAAGATGGATTCTAGTATCAGAATCAAAATCTCTTTTTGAAATTAATGTCTGCAGTTAAAAAATATATTTATGTACATCATTTTTCTTGTATTGTATCCGTCCTATGTATTCCGACCGTCGAAAGTGAGGGTTATGTTTTTTCGCACGTATCATGTATGTTTGTAATATTCTTTATTACCTCATCTTCCAAACCCTGGACCGATTTATATAATTAAGGTGACGTTAACAGGTATTGATACTACAAGTGTTCTTAGATATGTGACGTCACTCTTAATTCAATATAACGCCTTCTAGAGGTAGTTACGTCATGAATAAAAACAATAAAATCATTGATGGGTATCGTGTGGGGCCTGCAAATGAAAGGACAATTAGCACATTTAGTATATAACACAAAACTTAAGCATCCTCCTCTGTCTACCTGCTATATGTGGTATACAGCGTGAAGCTAAAAACTGTAAACGCTCGGGTTATGAGTTCGATTCCCACTTCAGGAAATGTTCAATATTATTTTCATTTTCTGGGTCTGGTACGACAAAAAAAAAAATATATAGAGCGGTTTTCAAAAAATACATAATAGGTAAAGGTGTCTCCTATAGGAAAATCTAGGTTGACCAACAATAATTTCCCATTGCAATTAAACATTGAATTTTTAACTAACGCAGGTGTAAAGTGGTAATTTATTTCAAGTCGATGAGTAATTGTTTATTGTTTTGCCTTTTTCACCTATTAAAGAAAAGAAGGGGTTCTCATTGCGACTGTATTTACGCATAACTTTTTACTGAATGAGCTAATTTTGTGTTTTTGATGTGCTTTCATTTAAATTTAGTTAAGATCTGACGGAAGGTTTCTGAGTAATTCCTTAATATTTTACTGTTTTGTACATTTTATTTGAGTCGTATAATTATTATAACTCGTGTCCCCGTTGACGCCACGTTAATAACGCGTCCTAGCACTCACTTGTAGTCCTTCATATAGACATGGATGTCATGAATGTCACGGTAGTGTGTGTAACATTTATTTTATTAATTTCATATATTTTTGTATGCATTATTTTAGTTCTTGCGTCCGTGTAATTTTCAGGAGAAAAAGGAGTCCAAGGTATTTGCTTCACGTATTTATATATAGAATGTATTTTTATTTCCCTACTGAAAACCAGACGGCGTTTGAGTTCCGCCACTCAACTCAAAACGTCTGTATTTCGGACTGAAAAGCGGAAAGCGGGTGTCTTAACACTAAGATCTCTCTGATACTGCTATGATAAATGAAACTGAAAAAAACAATATACAGTTGATCATATCTTAGTCATAAGTATATATGACTGTCTTACTTTGAAGGGAATGGCTTCATTAACGTCATATGACACTCAGTGCGATATTCACTAACAGATATGAAATATTAAGCTCTTTCGTCATCTACTTTGTGTGTTACCTTAAACGTTTTTATTATAAAACCTAAAAACTGTCGTCAAAAGAAACGCCTGTCGTGGCGCAAAGGCACAAACGTGTGACTGTAAACGCGACCAGGTTGTGAGTTCGATTCCCACTCAGAAAATGGAATTTTTCATTTCCTGGAGTTGGACTGAATTTTCAACAACTCAATTCAGCGAAACTGGGGGAACAGAGTGTCTTAACACGTCGGCTCCCTCTGCCTACCTGCTATATGCGGGATACAGCGTGAAACTATATATAAAAAAAAAACTGTTTTGAACCGCAAGTGAAGATCGGGCTGACGTGTCACTACTTCTCTCTGCAATTAACACAAATGGTACTCAAGTTTAAAAATAATATGACGTTTATCCGGCGCGCTTCAACGAAGGAGGAGGTTCTCGGTGTGTTTTTGTGTATTAATTTGAAACATTTCTTTTTCGTATATGATAGCTAGTGTGTCTGATGGAGTACCATTTAAAATTAGATAAGATCTGGCGAATTTTTTGAATTAAATTTTTGAGATATGTAATAATTTTACTTTTAATATTATATTTTTATTTGAATTCGGTTTTTGTTTCTTGTCAGAATTTAATTATTCGCATCATAGATAGCAATTGCGTGTTGTTTTAGCAAAGCGAGGTAATGAAAATAATTTCAATAATCATTTACCAAAATAATAACAATTGGCGTTGATTTTGGCCACTTTTAGGCATATCGAATTGCGCAGATAACTTAACAAACTGGGTGTTTGACACAAGGTTTTCCCTGACTACCCTGCTATGTTTTTTATTCTTTTTCCCGAATGAATCGAATCCCATAACCAATTGCATTTGGTCAGACGCTGTTCCATTGCACTGTAATGGCTTTTACATGTGGTTTAAAATTCAAAAATACAAGTTCAGTAACCTCTTGATAAGTTTAAAACATTTAGGTAGTTAAATTTTTTTATTTCCATGTCATGCATGCAGTAATTTTCAATATGACTGCAAAATATTATGGATTTATGGGTTCAATCTTCAGTCTCGAATCTAGTAAGACAGTGCGGGCGTTGAGTTCCACCATACATAATGCAATGTTTCTGTTTCGGCGGAAAGATTAGGAGCAAGTGTCTTGACACTAAGTTCTTTCTAATTACATTGCTTAGTGAGGGAAAACACATGGGAAGAAATCTTTACAAATTTACCACTCCACACTGCTATGGTACAACGTTTTTAACTGTTAAAATATGTACTTTTAAATATGTTAAAATAAAAAAAAATAACATCTATATATTTAAATTTAAATCAAATTAGTCATTTCACATGAACAGTTTATCGTATATTATAATAAATATAAATTCAAACTAAATTCGGTTATCATATGAACAATTGTACGATTTTTAGTTGGTCATTACATGTAGCGTAAGGACCCTACTATCTTTGTTTAGTTGGTAAAAAATAATAATTTCAAATATAACACGTTAACGAAAGTAATATCAGTTAAAGAGATTGCTGAGCATATAGCAGAGATCAGACTTGAGGGAACCTGGTGTTAAGACCTCTCCGTTCACCACTTTCCGCCGAACGAGCCATTGCGTGCTGAGTGGCGGAACTCAGCATCGCGCGCTTTGCTTTGTTACCAAACCAAGAAAATGAAAAATTCCATAAAATAATTTAATTTAGTATATATTCATAAAAAATTAAAAATAATTTTTTAAAATGAATAGAATAATGAAAACTTCAACAGTAGCGCTAAGTAATTGCTTTGTGCTCATGATAAAGACACATGTAGTTATGACGATTTAGTACAATTTTTAATTTTACCATTATTACTAATATTTTGTATGTAAAACCATTGTAAGCTTAGTTGTGAATGACATTATAATTGTTGAGGTTCGAAAGCTTTCTTTGAAAATTAAAATCAAATTATAATCAAAATGTTCTTTATTCAAATAGGCTTTTACAAGCACTTTCTCAATTCTAAATACCTTTGTAACGAATATTACTTTCGGCATAGTAAGAGAGAATTTTAAGACACTTTGCCCTCACTGCAATTTTTTAAACTTCCGCAGTATCCCGCATATAGCAGGGTAGGCAGAGGAACTAGTGTTAAGATGCTCCGTTTCCCACTCGACGATTGAGGCACTGCGTGTTGGTGGCGAAAGACTCAGCGCGCGCTTTGCCGTAACCAAACCCAGGAAGTAGAAAATACTAACATTTCCTGGGTGGAATCGAACCCACAACCTGTCGCGTTCAGTTGCACGCTTGTGCCTCTGCGCCACGACAGGCGTTACAAACCACGTTGCAGTATTTTTGGCTTATTAGTTAGTGACATGGGTAGAGGGAGCAGGTGTCCTGGTCACTAAATTATTTAAGAATCTTGCTATGGTATATACAAATTATACTCATAAGTTATTTAAAAAATGATTGCACCTTTTTATAGTATGATTGTAACTAATCGGCATCACCACCACTAGCATTTCAATTCATCCAAGAATAGAATGTAAACGTGGCAGCTTCATACCGGCGTGAATAAGTTTATAAGTCGACACATATACATTTTAAATATTAATAATTATTGGTGCTTTGTGTAAATTGAATAAATGTTGTGTTCCAGTTTGATGGCATGTAAGCCGGGTTTTCCTCTTTCCCATCCATCCCTTTCCCAAAATGTGATGGTTCCGATGTGGACTACTACATTGTCCTCCCCTTCCATCTGTATCCTCTAGGTTGGCAACGCATCTACGAAATCTCTGGTGTTATGAATGTTCATGGGCAGTAACCGCACCATCAAAGATGGTCCCTTCCAGCTCAGTTGTCTCCGTTATCCATAAAAAATGATACAGTTAAAAATATTAACAATACAAACCCCTTTCAGATAAAAGCAAATAATAAGTATTCATATATGAAAGTTCAGTTTACCAACTTATTCACGCCTTGTACCGGATATACTGTAATATAATAAAAACGATGAGTTGTGGGTTCGATGCCCTCGAGGGAACTAACATTGGCGACCGGACTGTGTAATCTGATATATCTTAGCACTGGGCTTTCCTCTAGCTTTGCCCGCCTTCTATATGGGTGACAGACCGGCTATGTTCTTTAAAACAGATCGGAGAATTGAAATATTTTAAATATAATCATTTCCCCGAGATGGGACCGAACGCGAACCATCGTGATCATAGACGTGAGAACAGTGTCTACTTTTCTACTGCGCCGATAGAGTTATATTATTCTTTAACTATTACGATTGTCAATCGATTCCTATTTCATTTGTAACTACAAACGTGCAAATGTTACGTATTTCTGAATCCCATTGGGTTTCGCGAAGTATTTATTCCGTCTGTTTGATATTCTATACACGTTTACACTATTTTATTTGCACGAAGATAGGTACGAAAAACAACAACCACGTTTTGTAGGAAGATATAACCGATTTCAAAGAAGGAGTGTCTGAGGGACTGTATTTTTATGTGTTTGTTACCGTATATTTTTACTGGGTGAATTAATTTTGATGATTCTTTTTATATAGTAGCTAGAGATTTTGATATGGTCCTATATAATTTTTGTCAAATTCTGTAGCAAGTGTTAACAAGTAGTTTTGAGTTATTTCGTAATAATTTTGTAGTACATTTTGTGTAAAGTTAGTTTTCTTTTTGTTAAAAAAAAAAAATCTTATAAAAAAAAAATCAAATCTTAAAATCTTATAATACAAGTAGCTGATTCAGTGAACTTTGTACCGCCATAAATATTTACCATTAATACATAATAAAAAAGTATTTTTAATAAATATTGGCGATTATTATTTTTATATTTTATTTACAATACAAACCTTTTTCTGGTAATATTGAAGACATAAAAAAAAAATTTGTCCAATTTAGTACAGTCGTTTGGAAGCTATACGCGTAAAACCATTTCGGTGATACATTTATTATCTATATATAAATAAATGAAGTAAAAACTTTGTATCCCCTTTTACGAAAATTACGGGAACGGAGGAGCATGAAATTTGGCACACTTATAGTTTATATAGAGAAGGAGTGCAGAACACACATTTTTTAAAAATAATGCATAAAAAGCTTATTAAATTAACAAAATAAATAACACACAACCACGGCTTAACATCCATGTTTGTATAAAATTACATATACATACAAAGATAACGCGTTGTTAACGCGTCAACAGGGACACTGGTATAGATTATTTGTTCAAGTAGGAACCCAATCCACAACTCTTTTTATTACAGTCAAATGCTGTTCCACTGCGCTATAACGTCTCACTCTAAAGATATACGAAGTTATTTACAGTAACATATGTTAATTTTTCTTTACATTTATATATTATGAATATTAAAAGATTGTTAATGACACAAAGCGGCATCTCCATAAAAGAGCACATGGCTTTCTTATAGCCTTTGTTCAACGTTGAAATTTTCCTATGTTTTCCACATATTTTCATGTTACATATATTGTAGAGACCATCGTGGCGTAGTAAGGTTCTGATAAAATATGACGTTTGTGGGTTCAATTTTAAGTCGACAGCAGCATTGCGTGCTGAGTGGCGGAACTCAACGCCGTGCTTTGCCTTGTTACCAAAATATTATAATTTATTTTTAATATATTTTTTTTATTTATTTCCAGTATAATCATGAATACTGGTTGGTTAGCGTGGGAGTGCATAGTGTTCGCACTCTTCGTCTGCGCCACATCATGTGCCCCGCTTTGGAGGAGGAAGCGGGATGCTGCGGCCGGTGGAGATGTTAAACGAGCGTATATCTTCGCGGGGGGTGGCGTTTCTACCTTGTCAATGATACTGTCAGTGGCTAGAGGCACTTTGGGTGTGCGGTCATTTTTAGGTAAGTTTAACTTATCTTCACGTTTTATCCAACAAAGCCTTAGCGCTTAGCGCCAACAGTTAAGGTCGCTGCATACAATGTTTTGCTGCTTGGACCAATTATGATGGTTCATTTGTATAGCTAGCAAAGCACCCAAAGCTAGCAGTGGGCGAGGATCGAAAATTTTAAAAAAGTAAGTCGCTAAACTTAGCTTCTGGCGACCTGTTGTTTTTTAGCTCTCACACCTTTCTTGACCCTGTTTTTTTTCAAACTCAATTGAATTTCTAAAAAGCGTGATTTTTTTAAATAATAACACAAATACTACCATTAAAACAGAATAACCATACATATGTCAGGTTACCGTGAAATTGATATATAATGACGTACATACAAACACATTTATCTAGTCGTGATCTATCTAATAATACATATTCGTAATATCACAGCTCGAGGATAAGGCGTTTTGCAATTGTTTATAGATAACCAATGTTCTTATATATAGACTAGATACTTATCGTTGACGCCTGTCGTGGCGCAGAGGCACAAGCGTGCGACTGTAAACCTGACAGGTTGTGGGTTTGATTTCCCCTTCAGAAAATGAAAAAACTGTGTTTGGTGACAAGGTAAAGCGGGGCGTTGAGTTTCGCCTCTCAGCACGCAATGTCTTAATTCGGTGGAAAGTGGGGAACGGAGTGTCTTAAAATTAGGTTCTCAAGTTCCGTCTGCCTACCCTGCTATATGCGGGATACAGCGTGAAGCTTAAAAAAATGCTTATGGTTATATTATGGCCAAATGTCACATGTTGGATGTCGTGAAAAAGTAAACTAACTCCAAATAAAATGATCTAAAAAGTAAAATTATTACGAATAACTCAAAAACTAATAGTCAGATCTTAACTAGACTTAATGGGATCGCATCAGAAGTACTAATATAAAAAAAAAACATAATTGATTTGTTATTGTAACCTTGTAAAAAGTTATGGTTTTTTTCACGCTGTATTCCGCATATAGCAGGGTAGGCAGAGGGAACCTGAGATCTAGTGTTAAGATTCTCCATTCCCCACTTTCCGCCGAATTGAGGCATTGCGTGCTGAGTGGCGGAACTCATTGCCGCGCTTTGCAGGAAATGAAAATACTAAACTTTTACATTTCCTGGAGTGGGAATCGAACCCACAACTTGTTACGTTTACAGTCGCACGCTTGCGCCTCTGCGCCACGACAGGCGTATATAGTTATGTGGTAACACATATAAAAAAGTACAGTCGAATTTGGAACCTTCTGCTTTTTAAATTAGGTTATCAAGCATATACATTCGTCGTTATTATAGTACATGTCAGTATTGTCAGTCCTTCCTTACCTACCTTAAAACATTGAACTAGAAGATTTCTTTACGGAACACCAGTATTAAATTACAAGCATACATAAATATTGCTTACATCGAGAACATAACCCGCGACCTTCGCAATGGCAATGTCAATGAGAGACACTGACTGAGGCTTTGTCAAGTTCATAGTCATAAGTAGTAATAATAAAGAAGAAACCGTAGGGGCTCAGTGGAACAAACTGTAAACAAGATTGATTGTGGGTTCGAATCGCATTCGGGGGAATTATTTATTGATTTTATTTTCTGATGTGGTGAGATAAAGCGCGGTGTTGAGTAGCGCCATATAACATGCAATGTCTTGAATTTTGGCAAAAAGCGAACGAAATTGTCCTGACACTGTTCTCTCCGAATACCCGACTATGCATAATATATTGGGAAGGTGCTTTTTTTATTTAAGTTATAATAGAGAGAATGAACCACAAACAAATGAACCACAGACTGTTGAGTGGCGCTGTTAACAGAGCGAATAAATGAAAATATTCATTTCCCGGAATGGAGATCGATGCACAACCATCGCATTTATATCCAATGTATTTTTTTTGCTTCAAACTATATCCCGAGCTTGAGAAACTAGTGTTAAAACATTCCATTCCCCCTTTTCCGCCGAATCGGGGCATTGCGTGCTCAGTGGCAGAACTCAACGCCGCGCTTTGTCTTGTTACCAAACCCAGGAAATAAAAATAGTAAATTTTCACATTTCCTGGAGTGGGAATCGAACCCACAACCTGTCGCGTTTACAGCCACGCTTGTGCCTCTGCGAAAAATTTAGCACGGGTTCTTTAAAATAGTATAAGCCGATATATTAAAATTAATCTTTTATAATATTTAACAGGATTACTTCCTATGGTTTCATACATTTCGGCGACACGTGTTCTAATCGCGTGTTAAACGTGAAATGTATAAATATAGCCTTTACGCCTTGTAAACTGATACTGTGGGTTCGAATTTCTTATAGTTATTATTATTATGTACTATCCGTAGCGTGTGACTGTAAATGCGACAGATTGTGGGTTCGATTCCCACTCCAGGAAATGTTAAAGTTTAGTATTTTCATTTCCTGGGTTTGGTAATAAGGCATAGCGCGGCGTTGAGTCCCGCCACTCAGCAAGTAATGCCTCAATTCGGCGGAAAGTGGGGAACAGAGTGTCTGAACACTAGGTTCTCAGGTTCCCTCTGCCTACCCTGCTAGATGCGGGATACAGCGTGAAGCTACAAAGAAAAAGAAAATTATGTACTAGCTGTTGCTCGTAGTTTCGCTCGCGTGGTTAATCGCAGTCCATACTACATATTATGTATAGTGCGTATATGCGTTTATTTGAAGACTTTGATGTAGATAGATTTTCAAATTTTTCGGCAAATAATCATGTGACAGAAGTTATTTCACTGCGCCACGAGGGCCTTTTTTATGGATAACAAATGGCAAACGAGTAGAAGGAACACCTGATGGTAAGTGGTTACCTTCGCCCATGAACATCTTCAACACTAGAGATGTTGTAGATGCGTTGCCAACCTATCCTAACTAAGGATGGATTGGATAGGGGAAAACCTAGCTTACATGCCATCGAACCGGAACACATCATTAAATATATGGCGGTTCGTCTTTGACATGATAGTGGTCGCGAGCCAGTCGGAGGACGAACCTCCTACCACCTAACTACTTTGATTCCCTTTTACGGGACGCTACCCAGCGGCGGACGGCAATTGTATTCTAACCCCGTCCCCTCACAGGGGTACCCACTGCGCCACGACGGCCATACTTTTTACGGTGTTAATTTACTCAATTTCTAATTAATAAACATTTTAATCTGTTACTAATTTTAGACAAGCGTAACCCATTACACGAACTTCCTGTTTTCAATTATAATTTTTCTTTAATAAATCATTTTTAAGTCCACATACATACATATGTATGGCATTCTGTAATTTAATTATTGCTCCGATACATGGTTTAATGAGGCATTATAATTAATAATGAATTGCGTTTAATAACAACACTTGTCGTGGCGCAGAGGCATAGGCGTGTGACTGTAAACGCGACAGGTTGTGGATTCGATTCCCACTCCAGGAAATGTAAAAGTTTAGTATTTTCATTTCCTGGATTTGGTGACAAGGTAAAGCGAGGCGTTGAGTTCCGCCACTTGCCTTAATTCGGTGGAAAATGGGGAACGGAGTGTCTTAACACTAGGTTCCCTCTGCCTACCCTGCTATGTATATGCGGGATACAGCGTGAAGCTAAAAAAATATACTCGATAGATAGACTTTAAAAAACGTTTTGCGTGAAACGTAATTGAAAGAAAAGAAAGGACAGCTTGTGGGTTCGATCCCTACAGGAAATGAAAATTATTAAATAATATAGAGTATTTTCATTTTCTGGGTCTGGTAAAAAGGCAAACCGCGGCATTGAGTTCCGCCACTCAGCACGCAATGCCTCAATCTGGCGGAAAGTGGAGAACTGAAATGTTGAAAGAGAACGGAGTGTCTTAACCCTAGGTTCTCAGGTTCCCGCTGTCTATCCTGCTATGTGGGGGGTACAGCGTGAAGATAAAAAAAACACAGAAATCAAATACAACTATTGCGTAACTTAACACCGCACTTTCAAAACTAATGATATCTTTAAAAAGTTTAATTTTTTTCTCTTTTTTACAGGTTTTCCCTCCGAATTAGTGTATTACGGATCGGCGATGTGGGAGACACTTTACGGCATGATGTTAGCCTTCCCGCTAGTGTGCTGGATATTTATACCAGTCTACTACAGGCTCAATACTAACTCCGTTTACGAATATTTACAGGTATTTATGAACATTTATGATTACTTATGTCCCCGTTGACGCGTTAACAACGCGTTTGCGTGCCACTTCATATAAACATGTACTCGTATGTGAAATCATGGTAGTGTGTGTAAAATTTATTTTATTAATTTAATATATTTTTAATGCATTATTTAAAAGAATATTATCATTCAGCACCCCTTCGCTATATAAACTATAAGTGTGCCAAGTTTCATGCTCCTCCATCAGCGTAATTTTCATAAAAATGGGTACAAAGATTTATGACTTTTAAACGTCTTTTCAAAAAGCTGGTTCTCAATTCGATGGTATTTTTTTGTGTGTTCCAATATAACTTTTTACTGTGTGAATAATTTTTTATGATTCTCTTTTCATATGATAGCTGGTGTCTCTGATGTGGTTTCATTGATATTAAATTAATATTTGACATGTAGTTTTGGAGTTATTTGTAATAATTTTAGCTTATAGTGCTTTTTTTTTAATCAGATTTCTTTTTTATTAAAGTTTTAAACATTTTTTCCCATCAAAGAAAACCGAAATCGAGACATTGCATGTTGAGAGGTGAACCTCAATTCAGCACTTTGTCTCTTTCTTAAACGGGAAAAGCATAATAGTTTCAATATCATAATTACCGTGGTTAAGAATCGAACCCACAACCTTTTGCGTTTACAGTCAGATGTTCTCACTGCGCCACTATAGCCTTATGTAAACAATAGTACATTTTGATAGATCAGCTTCACGCTATATCCGGAACCTAGTGTTAAGACACTCTATTCTCTACTTTCCACCAAAACTCGAGACATTGCGTGTTATATGGCGGAACTCAACGCCGCGCTTTGTTAAATGACTTTTGATTATTTTATCAATGAAGGAAGAAGAAATGAATTTTGATTGAGTTATCGTCCAATAATTATTAGAACATTAAGATATGATTATATTAAAACCATAACTTTATCTTCTGAGAACAAGACATAGATAAATTATTTAATTGATTTTTAATTAAAGCAAATTAAAACGAAATAAAAAATATTGTTAATGGAATATTTTTTATTAACTCAATTAGTTATGATATGAATAATGTGAACCATTGTGGTACAGTGAGGTTCTGGGTTCGATTCCCGTTTGAGGTAAGATTTTATTTAAATTATTTTTATTTTTTTGCTTTGGTAAGTCAAATCACAGTGTTAATTTACGCCATTCAAACCGCTGTCTTGAATTCGGTTGGAAATACTAATATTTATTTTTCTCTGACATGTAAAAGGGCAGCGTTGAGTTCCGCCTTACAATAGGTATTGTTAGAGACATTACATTAGGAAACAGACATTAGGCGGAAAGTGGAGAACGGAGTGTCTTGACACTAGGTGATCTGTGACTAAGCTGCTATGCGAGAAATAGCGTAAAGCAAAAATATATATGTTAAATAGAGAAAGTTAATATGCAGACTTCACCTGAAACAATTCAAAGAATATATAGAAATACAATATATTATATATTGTATTGTATAATTTATGTATATATTATTTTATTACTATAAATTATAATTGTTTGGTGGTAGGAGGTTCATCCTCCGTCTGGCTCGCGACCACTATCATGTCAAAGACGAACCGCCAAATATCTTATGATGTGTTCCGGTTCGATGGCATGTAAGCCAGGTTTTCGCCTTTCCCACCCATCCTTTCCCCAAAATGTGGTGGTTCCGATAGCGGACTACTACATTATCCTCCCTTTCCATCTGTATCCTCTAGGTTGGCAACGCATCTAGTACATCTCTTGTGTTGTAGATGTTCATGGGCGAAGGTAACCACTTACCATCAGTCGGTCCTTCTGCTCGTTTGCCATCCGGTATCCATAAAAAAAAAAAAAATTTACTTGGCTTACTTTTCTGTTACTTTTAATATCCATATCATAAACAATAAAACAATTATTACGGGTAACTCAAAAACTATATATCTTGTCTAACTTTAAATGAGATCACAGCAGAGGCACTACAATAACACACATCATTATAAAGAACACAAATCCCGACTGAACCAATTCTTCAAATTTAGGAAGCAAGCAAATAAAGTAAGCTATAAAAGTTAGTTGTGTATATATTTGAAATGTACTAATTAAGTTCTTTTATTTGATACCCTACATAGTACCCATCAACGATTTTTTTTTATTCATGACGTAATTGCCTCTGGGGGCACCAAATTGAATTAAAAGTCACATCACATATCTAATAACACTTGGAGTATTAATAGCTATTTAACGTCACTTTAATTATATTATTCGGTCCAGGGGCTTGGAAGATATGAGATAATAAAGAATATAACAAACATATAAAAAAAAAATATAAAAAAAAAAAAAAATAAGTCCCGCTGAGTTTCTTGCGCCGGTTCTTCTCAGGTCTGAGGCATTAAATTTAGTGAACCGGTGGTAAATTATTTGACGTTCAAAAAATGAAGCATGTAACTTCTTATTTTGAATAAAATTATTTGACTTTGACTTTGACTTTGACATACATGATACGCGCGAAAAACATAACCCTCCTTTGACAGTTGCGTAAAAAAGTATCATTATAATTGGTTACAATACACCCAGTTAGAGTTGCGCATAAAAGAATAGTCGACGTGAGAATCCTCTGTTTTTGAAGTCGGTTAATAATTTCACATTTGTCATATAGTAGCGATTGATAACAAAATGTTCGTTTTATTCATGCAATTTGCAATGTAAAACAATGAGGTGTGCATATTTATGAAAAAATGCTCGATTGACAAAATATATGTTAATTTTGTATTATTTTAATATCATTAGCACTAGTGTTTACACCTGGTTGTGTCTGTTAAAAATGTATATATGTTTTAAATATATATATATAATAGTAGCTTCACGTTGTATCCCGCATATAGCAGGGAAGCAGAGGGAACCTGAGAACCTAGTGTTAAGACACTCCTTTCTCTTTCAACAATTCCGTTCCTCACTTTCTGCTCAATTGAGGCATTGCGTGCTAAGTGGAACCCAACGCCGCACTTTGCCATGTTACCAGACCCAGAAAATGAAAGTACTAAATAATATAATTTAAATAGTATTTAGTGGGAATCGAACCCATAACCTGGCGCGCTTATAGTCGCACGCTTGTGCCAGAGCTTATGATGTAAATATATGTCTTTTGCTAACTAAATCTTAATTTCTATTAGATGCGCTTCGGTTCTATCTGGGTACGTCGGATGGCAGCAGCGACCTTCCTCCTCCGTCAGACCCTGAACCTGGCAGTCACTGTATACACACCAACAGTTGCTCTTCATGCAGTGCTGGCATTACCGCATTGGGCGTCAGCCGCTGCGCTGACGGTGGTTGCTATTGTCTTCAATTTGCTGGGTGGATTGGCAGCTGCTATCAGGTTGGTGGAGGTTCGATTTTTTGAAGCTAGAAAGGTATATATTTTTTCACTAAATTTAATGCCACAGACCTGAAAAGAACCGGCGCAAAAAACTCAGCGGGATTTTTTCTTTTTTTTTTCTCAGTCAATACTTCACAATTATTTATTAGTGATAATGATACCTTTGAAATAGACTAGAGCGTTTCATTTTTCAGTTACCGTAAGAATTCTAAACTTGCGCGTAAAGTATCGGAACTCAACGCTGTTCTTTATTTACTAGAACGAGGAAATACAAATCATTTAAATATATTTATTCCCCCCAATCGGGATTAGAACCCGAAGCTAGGTTATTTATAGCGGATGCAGTCCAACTACGCCACTGCGGCCTTTTATTATTTTTTATTATTATTTTAATAATGATGTTAGTTAGGAAAAAAAGAAATAAATTCTAATAATTTCTGTTATTACTATTTACGTAACACACTGTAGTACGTAGTTTATTTTAACTATCCATGTAATAGTATAGTATTTGTGAGACCTTATCTTTAATACTGTTTTTCTAATCTCGCGTTATAATTGAACATATTTAAAAAAAAACTAGTATGAATAACATTTTAAGTTAAATAATAGTTTATACTTTATAGCCAGGTTACGCAAAATCTCTGATAAAAAATCGCGGCGTTAAGTTCCGCCACTAAACAAGCAATGTCTTGGATTCGGGCGGAAATCAAAGAACGGAGTTTAACACTAGGTCTCTCTGTTTGGTGGTAGGAGGTTCGTCCTCCGTCTGGCTCGCGACCACAATCCCGCGCTCAAAGACGAACCGCCAAATATCTTATGATGTTCCGGTTCCATGGCATGTGTTGTGGCTTTCTTTCTCTTTCCTATGGCACTATCCTTTCCCCTCAAAAAATATGAAAATAAGTTCCGATAGCGGATCATCTCTGTTTATGCTATGTGGGATCGCAAGAAGCTGTTTTCAAGCAAAATTTTTAAAAATTGTAGTCTATCGGTTTATAAATAATATGATTATTATTTCAAAGTGTATTTTGTGCCTGATGTAAATAAATAGCAATATCTCTTACACGCCTATATGTTTATAACGCCTGTCGTGGCGCAGAGGCACAAACGTGCGACTGTAAACACGATAGGATGTGGGTTCGATTCCCACTCCAGGAATAATTTAGTAGTAGTAGTAGGAAGAATTTAGTATTTTCATTTCTTGGGTTTAGTAACAAGGCAAATCGCGGCGTCGAGTTCCGCTACTCAACACGCAGTACCTCTATTCGGCGGAAAGTGGGGAACGGAATTGTTGAAAGAGAATGGAGTGTCTAAACACTAGGTTCTCTGGTTCCCTCTGCCTACCCTGCTATATGCGGGATACAGCGTGAAGTTAAACAAAAAAAAAAACTCCTATATAGTTTTAGTTCCACCGCTCAGTATTTTTCTTTATACCCACGTTAGTGGTTGTTACTTTTTCTTTAATTCTTATAGTCAAAATGATGATACAGCCCTGAAGCTATTTCACTTTTTCACCAAAATACTACCTGATTTCATGGACACCATATGTTATATGTTACATTAAAGTTTAATCTAGATCTGTTCAGTAGTTTTTGCTTGAAAGAGTAACAGGCATCCAAATAAAATATTTTATAAGAAAAGCAGCTTCAAACCTTATCCCGCATAGCAAGGAGAACCTAGTAAAGACACTCCATTCGCCGCCTGAGACATTGCGTAGGTATTTAGAGGCGGAACTCTGTCTTACCATCGTCAGGAAATGACAATAACTTAAATATCATTCACTGAGAAAAAAAAAAACTGTTTGTAATAAATAGCCTATTTGAATAAAGAATATTTTGATTTGATTTTTAAGTGAGAATCGATCCATAATCATCTGATTTTGCGCCACGTTGGCTTCAATTTTTTGAACGCCGCGCTTTGTCTTTTACATTTTTATTCATTTTTAATATATAACTTTCTACGTTAAAGACGTAAATAAAGTATAATATAATATTAAAATTTCTCTCTCTTTCAGGGCTGATGTAATACAAACGCTAACCATGGTTTTAGTTAGCGGCGCTTTCATAATACAGTCTATGGTGAAGGCGGGGGGTCCTGAAAAGGTTATCAATGATAACATAGATGGAAACAGACTGGAATTCTTTAAGTAAGTTTTTTTTTAATTATTAAGGTATATTATTAATTAAATATTAGGGCTCTATAATAATTTCTTATAGATTGCAAAATAATAAGTTAGATCATTTTATTTTAACAAAAACAAAATCGAAAGTATTTGAAATTAGTAGTAGTAGTAGTAGTCTTTTTTCATTTGATTGAATTCTACAAATTGTTTTAAGACTATAAAATGGACTAAAAATAATAGAATAAAAAATACAATTTGAACTAAGTGTAAAATCCGCTTATTGGATTTTAATATTTATTATTATTAAACTAGTTGTACCCACGACTTTCTTTGCTTGGGGAAACCCTTAAATTCCATCTTCTCCTGTTTTCGAAAAAAATTGAGAAATCCTCTAGTACATTCACCAAGAAGCCTACATCCCGAATTTCAGCTTTCTAAAGGATCATTTCACCTGTACATTGTCTGTCACTTAGTAACGCAAGCGTTTCCAATACCCAAATAAATTAAAACTATAAATTAAATGTATCTGACGGTCCCCATTATTTATGACAATCTCTACATTTCATTACAGATTCACAATGGACCCAACAGTGCGAGTGGACACTTTATCAGCATTGATTGGACAATTATTTATGTCAGTGTCCATATACGGATGTCAGCAAACATTCGTCCAACGTTACTGTTCCATGTCCAGTGAAAGCAGGGTAAAAAGGACTCTTCTTTCCAATGTCCCAGCTGTGGCTGTCCTGTTCAGTTTATCCTGGGTAGTTGGGATGGGATTATACTCTGTATATAGATACTGTGACCCGTTGAAATCAGGACAGATTGTTGCCCCGGATGAAGTTTTGCCCTTTTATGTGCAAGACCAGTTTTCGTTTCTGCCTGGAATGTTGGGGCTGTTCTTGGGCAGTCTGTTTAATGGAGCTTTAAGGTTAGTGTACAATGTTATATTATTAGGTATTTATCTTCTTTTAAAGTAAAGTTTATTTTCTTTATCATTATTATCCGATTGCAATATATATTTCTCGGCTCTGGCAGGATAACTCGTGGCATTGAGTTTCGCCACTCAACGCAACTCAATGAATTTGGGCGGAAAGCTGCGAACGGAGTGTCTTGACACTAGGTTCTCTATGAGTATCTTGCTGTGCCAAATAAAGCGTAAAGTTGCAATATATGTACATTATAATAATAAGTCATTTCTTTACCAAAAATTATCTATAAGAGTTTCATTGAAGCGATAACCACTTTTGCATACATTTAATTTATGGTATTTGAATCTTGTTGGTGCAATAAAAAATAATCTATTCTATCATTTCTCGTTTAATAATTTTTATATTTATTTCCAGTTTTCTAGTATCGAATGTCAACTCATTATCAACAGTCACTTGGGAAGATTTTGTATCAGCAGCTCCAGCGTTTAAAGGAATAAGTGATAGACAGCAGCTAACTATTATTAAGATTATTGGAATTGTATACGGTGAGTGTTATTTAAAATTTAATTATATAACCATTTGTATTTAAAATTTAAATCATTCACTTCATATCAGTCATTAATAAGTAGATAAGTCGAATTGCAAATACAATTAATAAGTAATTATTAATAAGTATTAGGATTCCTTTATTTTACCTTATAAGAATAAATGACAAAATCAAAAAAGTTTTCTTAACACATAATGTCTCAAAAGGAGGCAGAGAAGTCTTGACGCTACATTCTTTCTGATTACTCTGCTATGCGAGGAAAATGTGAAGCTAAGCAAAAATCTACAACACTAAATAAACCATTATTGCACATTGGGACATGGTCTAAATGTAAAGTCGATAGTTGTGGGTTCGATTTCCACTCGGGGGAATGAACATTAAATATAGTTAAATTATTGTATATGAGTTCCCTCACTTGACCCACGATGTCTCAAATATAGGCAAAAAGTAAAGAACAGAGTGTCTTGACACCAGAGAACTAACTATATGGTATTGATTTCAGCAATCATGATTATGAGTCTATCATTATGCGTTGGACTCGTCGGAGGAGTAGTAGAAGGGTCTTTGCTAGTTACATCAGCTACCTCTGGGGCTCTTTTGGGAGTGTTCCTACTCGCTGCTATCTTCCCTATGGCAAATGGCAAGGGTGCGTTATGGGGTATGATAACGTCACACGTGATAACCACATGGATGGCGGCGGGGAGGCTGATGTATGTGAATGATTCTGTTGCTATGCTGCCTCTGTCTGTGCAGGTTGGTTTTATTAATATCTTAAACTATTTATTTATCTAAATGAATAGTTATGTGTAAAAAAATATATAGATACACTAGTAACGCAGTAGGACAGCGTCTGATCGTGAAAGATGATTATGGGTTCGATCCTTTGGTAATACAAATCGCGAGATTGACTTCTGCTACACAATGTTCAAAATATTGGAAGTCTTGAATTTGTGTGGAAAAGGAACTGAGTGTTGTGACACTGAGTTCTCTGTAACTACTCTATTATGTATGAATAATAAGAATAAATAAAGAAAAATTATTAAAAACAAAATATTTATAATGGTATAACATTTAAAATAATATAATTTTATTCCAGCAATGTTCTAATACAACGCAAAGTGTATTGACCACAAAGGCTTTGCCCGTCGAAGTGAATCAAACGTTGGCGCAATTTGCACCTATACTCCAAGTTCTGGATAAGATGCATGTTTCACATAAACCTGCGGAATCCCCTGTGTAAGTTTTTCCTGAATATTTTAAGTCTTTGCTCTTAATTTAAAAAATTCTAAATTCTTCTAAAGAAGAGGGACAAAAAATTGTGATGTTTTTCATCAATAAATATTGTATAGTAGGGTTAGTTCAATAATTAGCTATTGGCATGATTATTTTATACAAACGCTTTACTATTAATAAGAAACATAAGCTACAACAAACGTATATGAATTTTAACGTAGCCCAATAAGATCATATATCTTGATTGGCTAGAGCCCTTGTACGGAATCCAGAAGGATCGAATCTTGCTGTTATGGATACCGGATGGCAAACGAGCAGAAGGACCGCCTGATGGTAAGTGGTTACCTTCGCCCATGAACATCTACAACACAAGAGATGTACTAGATGCGTTGCCAACCTAGAGGATACAGATGGAAAGGGAGGATAGTGTAGTAGTCCGCTGTCGGAACCACCACATTTTGGGGAAAGGATGGGTGGGAAAGGGGAAAACCTGGCTTACATGCCATCGAACCGGAACACATCATAAGATATTTGGCGGTTCGTCTTTGACATGATAGTGGTCGCGAGCCAGACGGAGGACGAACCTCCTACCACCAACAAACCTTTTTCTTACTTTTTCTACTTTTGGTATATATGTCAACATTATTAATAACTTGTAAATCTACGGCTATCAACCATATTAAAACAACTGTACTATGAAGTCTTGTAAGTCGTCAGTCTATCAGTTTTAATTCGTTTAAAAATTTTAATATCAAATATTTCTTCATTTCAGATTCACAGCTCTAATGCAAATGTATTCAATATCCTACATGTGGTACGCTGTCATCGGCACTATTACCTGTGTCATAATTGGCGTAGTGATAGGTTTTATCACTAGCAGTGATAATGACAAGTTCGATGAACAACTTCTACATCCGTTAATAGCTAAAATATCCAGAAAAATGCCTGGAAAATGTCGCACTTTTACCAAACAAGCGGACAAAGAAGCGAAGACTGAGGAGTCTGATGATAAGATCTTCACAACTAGTAGTAGCGGTGTGTATGAAAATAATAATATGCCGATTAGAACACATTTGTGAATGGGATAATTTGTTAGTAAAATATTTGGTTTTCGTGGTTGACATATTTTGACTGAAACTATTTAGTAGGATCTTTACAGATTTGACTAGGTAGAGACAGACAGGAGCTTGGATGATGGAAGCGAGTCTTTTTGCATTTTTAATAGACCCTTTTACACTCATGGGTCAGAATATATATGGCCATCCATGTGTACATGGATGGCAAGCTCCTAGCTAGCTCCAAGCTTCTCTTAAAATAGTTTCATTTGAAAGAAATAAGTAGTTATTAGTATAATATTTAAGACACTCCGTTCTCCACTTTTTACTTGTTTTAAACGATATTTTAAATATAATTATTCCCTCGGGTTTTCATTTTTTGTTATAAAATACGCAAATTAAAGTTAGACAACGAATTTTCTTCATCGTTCATAGATTCTTCCAATGTATGTTGTACATACGATTCTTAGAATTACTAAAGTTGTTATAATTAAAATATTGATTTATAATTAAAGGCATAAAAGAACGTAAGAGAAGAAAAACATTAATATTTTATGAAATGACATAATTTATGAATTATTATAATTATTATTGATAAATATTGACTTACAATTTTAAACGGTCTAAAGTTAACTATTAAGAAAATAAATAACGAGGGTTGTAAAAATGAATAACATGTTATTGATAATAATAAATAAATAATTATAGCTAATAATTTATTTGAAAAATTGAATTGAATTGAATAAATTCAAATGGATTGAACAAAATATGTATATACGAGTATATCATTATACTATATAAAATTATCAAAGAATACCATTTTTAGAAAACGTATATAAAATTGAACGAAGTACGAGTACGTAAGGACTCGAATATGCCTCTTAATAACCATCCAGGCGCTCTAACCACTGAGCCATATGTGATATTCAGTTACGGAAAAATTCTGTCACAACTTATTTTCAGAGTTCAAAGATTTGCGTGGGTTTTCTAAAAATGTTTTTCTTATCCCGAGAGCGTTGATAAATACAGGAAGATGACGATTTTCATGTATAATATATAGGAAATTATGTTAATTGTCATGTTAATAAACCTAGAAGGTAATGGCATACATCACACCGTTCTCCACTTTCCGTAAAAAATATATAATATTATTTATTACATACATACATAGCTTCACGCATATATATAGCAGGGTAGGCAGAGGGAACCTAGTGTTAAGACACTCCGTTCCCCACTTTCCACCGAAATGAGGCATTGCGTGCTGAGTGGCGGAACTCAACGCCGCGCTTGGCCTTGTTACCAAACCCAGAAAATGAAAAATTCCATTCCCTGGAGTGGGAATCGAAGCCACAACCTGTCGCACGCTTGTACCTTTGCGCCACGTCAGGCGTATTCTTTATTATACTTAAAAAAAATAAAGAAGTACATGTAACAGTATAGTAGTTAGAATATGTTTCGTGTCTTATAGTATTGCTTTATTTTCATCTACTGAGACTAGGATAATGTAAAATGTTATATATAAATATTTTCCTATGTGGGTTTTAATTTTTTAATTTTCCCACAATTGCATTGAAATTACACAATTATTATAAAATAATAATTGAATTAATTGACAGGCATTTGTTTATCCAAAGCTTAGAAAATAATGCTTACAATTGTTATTAAGTTTATTAATAGGTCTCAAAAAATGTTTATTCAATAAATTGAATTAAATTCGCGTATGCTTAAGTTTTATTCAATTTTAATAATAATTGAATATTTTGTTTTTTTTTAAGGTGTTTTTGGTTAGTGTACATATATGAATTTGTATGTAAGCATATAGAATGTCAGTCTTTATTATTTTTAAGTGCATTTAAAAAGTAAAAATCAAACATTTTATTTTTTGATAATGATTTTGATTATAATTGCATGTTTTTAGACATTTTTGACTGATAATAAGATTTTTTTTCTTCAAGCTGTGTATGAGCATTGTGTAGTAATTTGTCTGTTTTGAAACCGATTAAAAAAAAGGAGGTCTCAATTGATTTTTTTTTAACAAGCTGTGTGTAACACGCATAACTTTTTATAAGGCGATTTTTTCTGATGTAGTCCCATTTAAATTTAGTTAAAAAGAGTAGTTTTTGAATTATTCGTTATGATTAATCTTTTTACTTCTTTTTTTGTTAAAATTCGATAATTTTTGAAATAATAACTTATGTGCACTTATAATTTTGTATTACATGATAATACTTACAATGGCCATATTGTGTATATGAAAGTTGTGATAGTAGAATAAATTGTAGATAATTAAAACCGAATTTAATTATTTAAGTAATAAATGTGTATTTTTTTATCTATAATTTACTAGGAAGTTGACTTGACTCTTATCCTTCCTTTCTAGCAAATAATGAATAATTATTAATAAATTTATTTTAAACTGTGTAATTATTCGAATAAGTATTTATTACGAATTATCATTTATTCGTGTTATTGTTATTGAAATAATTGAATAACTTTTTATAGTTATTTTGAATAGTTGTATAATCTATAGGTTTAATGTAAGTTAGTTATAATTAAATGATTTGTGAGATATGAAAATGATTATTATTATATAGTAGAATTTATGATGAATTCATAATGATTATTCATATAATGATATTTTATATGATAATCATTATTATTATATATTAGATTATATGTTCCATATATTATAATTTTGACTATGATTGAAATTATTTATTTTAATTTCATTTTGTTGTTACTGTATTATTATTAAGTTAATTTTATTGATATCAATAGAGCTTTTAAAAGGCCATATTGATTTTTTTTTAAATAAGAAAATATTTTCATAAGTAACAGATAACAATCCGTCCAATGAACAAATAGGACGAATGAGCTTCACTCTTTATTCTGCATAGCAGGGCAGTCAGAGAGAACAATCCTTTGAGTGGGAATCGAACCCACAACCAATCGTGCTTACAGACACTGTGCCACAATGGCCTTTATATATATACATATATTGATGTACTTATGTGATATTATACAGTATTAGAACCTTACGAAAGTAATATTTTTGTAAGAAGGTTTAATACGTTAATAATTCGTTATATTTTGTAAAATACATGTGTACCTATTTGTATTATAAATAAAAAATAAATGTAAGGAAAGTTATTGAGAAAATGTTTGGTGGTTTTCTTTATACCTAAATTGGCATCTGAACTGGTTTAGACAAAAAACAAATATAAAACATGACGAATAAAAAAATATTTAAATATTTATTTATATATTTTTCGTGATTTGGTTTAATAGATATAGACTCGTAATATAGTGTTAATGAACCTGAAAAATTTTTTTTATTACAGTAATTACAATAATGTTTAGTAAGACAAACTCGGACAAAGAGTGAAGAACAGAATATTTTGACACTAGATTTTATTATTTATTTTTTTTAACTTCACGCTGTATCCCGTATATAGCGGGGTAGGCAGAGGGAACCAGAGAACCTAGTGTTAAGACACTCCATTCTCTTTCAAAATTTCCGTTCCCAAGAAGTTCCCGTTGCTAAGAAAGCGTATTTTAAACTATATTCTTTATATAAATACGTGAAGCAAAAACTTTGGACCCCTTTTTACGGAAATAACGCGGACGGAGGAGCATGAAATTTAGCACACTTATAGTTTATATAGAGAAGGAGCAGAATGCTAACATTTTTTTTTTTAAATTTACAAAATAAATGTTACATACACTACCATGTTTTGACATCCATGTATATATAAAGCGACATATACATTGCTAAAGACAACGCGTTGTTAACGCATCAACGGGGACATTACTTAGTATATTTATACTAACATTTAATATTTACATTTATTTAAATGTAAATATTAAATATCCAGCCCGCAATTTCTCAATTCGACAAAAAGTGGGGAACGGAAATCTTAATAGAATGAAGTGTCTTAACACTAGATTCTCTGGTTCCCTCTGCCTACCCTGCTATGTGCGGAATACAGCGTGAAGCTAAAAAAAAATATATGAACTAACTTCTAGAAACTTCTAGATACAACTATAGACATGATATAAAACTTACTACATGACACACAATTTTTATTTGCCACAACCAAGTTAGGTGATTCTAAAGTTTTCATTATATGGGCCTTTTATCACTGTTACTAACTTTATCCTACTTTATTAAGACAGTAAAACTTCTAAGTGGAATAATGGCTTTGTTTTATTACTTATGACACATTTTGGACTGGAATGGACTAAATATTTAGTTGGGGTAGTGGGTTCATAGACTGACTGACTTCTTTTTAATTTTTTTTAGCGTCACGCTGTATCCCGCATATAGCAGGGTAGACAGAGGGAACATGAGAACCTAGTGTTAAGACACTCCGTTCTCTTTTCCGTTCCCCACTTTCCACCGAATTGAGGTATTGCGTGTTGAGTGGCGGAAGTCAACGCCGCGACTTGTTTTCAGACCCAGGAAATGAAAATACTAAATATTATTATTTTAAGTTCTCATTTCCGGGAGTGGGTATCGAACTTATACCTAGTCGCGTTTACAGTCGCACACTTGTGCCTCTGCGCCACGACAGGCGACTCCTTTTTCTTTTTTATTTAAATTAAAAGCAAAATACGTTAAAGTCACAGAGAACGTAATGTTAAAACACTTCGCATCTTTCTGCCTAAATGCGAGACATTGCGTGTTCAGTTGCGGAACTTAACGCTGCGGTTTGTGTTACCAGATTAGAAAAATGAAAAAAAAAATATGATCATTGTAATAAGTAGGAAACGAACCCACACTATTCACGTCTACTGTCAGAGGATGGCTTCAACTTTTTTTTTTTTTTTTTTTTTTTTTTTTTTTTTTAAAAATTTTAAAATTTTTTAAAAAAAAAAAAATATATTTTTTAAAATATAAAAAAAAAAAAAATAGAATTGTTGTTTTTGTTTTT